>VNJZ01012011.1:0-31095 GCA_008042795.1 Drosophila asahinai
ATATCTCCCATGTTTATCATCCGATTTTACTGAAATTTTCAGGAAACGTCCGCTCTATTTTATTCATTTATTGTATCTATTAACTTTAATTCGAAAATAACGAGTATAGCCTGTTTAACGTTTTGTATTATTTTTGAGGGCGCAAGTGGGCGTGGCCAAATTTTAAAACAAACTTGATCTGCGTGCAACAGATTCCAATGTTGTCACCAAATTTGGTAACTCTAGCTCTTATACTCTCTGAGATCTGTTGTTTCACACGGACGGACAGACTTACATGGCTAAATCGACTCAGCTGGTGAGGCTGATCAAGAATATATATACTTTATGGGGTCGGAGATGCCTCCTTCTGCGTGTTACATACATTCTCGGTTGGCACTAACTCATAATACCCTTGTACCCTATGGGTACAGGGTATAAAAATTAAAGCAATTTTCGTGATCTGGGGATTCAACTCTACCAGAAAACTGATTTCACTAGCATTATTTCTTTTAATGATAATCCTTAATTACAGAACTCTGCTCCTCTGTTACCCCGTCACAAGATTGCTGAATGGGCAAACTCGTTCGAACTTTTTCATATGGAGAATCTCGTCAAAAATATGGCGTGTACGCGCAGTACTAGTCCTTGTAGCATCTGCTAGCTAACTCACCTTCACTTTCGTATCAGCCCATCATGTTATGCGTTTGTTTTTATTTTAATATTTTCCTGTGTAACCGCATCGGAGGGCCTGCCGCTATGGACTTCGGACTATTTTATGAGAGAACTTTTTTTTATCCATACTTAACCTGATACCAAACACAAAATGCCAGCAAAAATCCGCTGTTAACGTTGTGGCTGTGCTGAACCTAGTTATTATTTAAATATTTGTCCGACAAAGCACTAAGCCTAGATCGCACTCAGATCGTCGAAAAGTGCTTAAAAACTGCTATAGTTTTCTTCGTATTGCAGGTCGTTCATATGTACATATGTATGTCGGAACGGGCCTGATCGGACCAACAACAACTTAACAAATATTCAGAAATTTTTTCCAAAAAATTAGAGCTTTTTTGTCAATTGACGGAATTTTCTTACAAGGTTCTTGAACTGAAAAATCGATCCCATTAATTAAACATTGATTTTGATTTCAATGGGTATCTTTACAGCCCGTTAACCAATTTTAATAACTGCAAGGTATATAAACGTAGGCTTGCCGAAGCTAGCTTCCCTTTCATGTTTTTAGAATTTGATTTCCCGCCAAATCAAAATAAAACCAGCTGAAAATTACTTAAGTGTGACCAAAGAATATATTTTAATAAAATACCAAAATCGGAAAAATACCGATATAACTTTGATAATTAAACCGTACCCGGAGACGGTCACACTGTTCGGAATTTTTGTGAAGCGCGGACGTCGCGCGGTCGGTCGGCTTAAAAAAGTGCATTTACCTGCAGGGCCTTCGGTTTCCAAATTAATCGGTCCATGCTCAAATCAAATGCGCCACCGTAGCGATACTCAAGGGGAAAACACGGCTACGATCGGAGGGCCAGCGAACAAAGCACAAAAGGCGTCGTCGCCTGCCGCAGGAGCCTTTCATTAAAATCTGCCTTTGTCTGTGTTTGTGCCTGCATTCGTGTGCGTGAGTTGTGCTTCTGTGCTTGTGTGAGTGCCGCCGTCGCCGCAGAAGCTGCAACAGCAACAAATTGTGTTTTTGCTTACATTGTCAGAAAGAAGTAAATTAAATTATCAAAATTTGAACACAGCAGTTTATTCTCTTTTCAACCTAAAACACCCAACAAAACGTAGTTTTCGATTGGCCAATTGTTGACGCTCGCCTGCACAAACAGCGGCAACCACTGAAGCAATAACAACCACAGCAGCCGCTTTGGATATCTTCAACGGAATCAAAGAGCAACTTTCAAGTTGCCCGGAACGCACCCGCGCCCTTTGCCGGACTGTATGGGGTACCCTGTCGCTGTCCCTTAGCACAGCGCTCCAAACGGCGAGCATCGAGGACGCCGGCGGCGGAGGATCCGGGGGATTAGTGGATCCAGGGGGAGGAGGCGTAGGCGCGGGCGGGTGCGGCTCCGGCTCCGGTCGCTTTGCCACCATAATGGGCGCCGTCAAGTCGCGCACCATCACCAGTGCCGATGTGGACGCCGACGAGCAGCTGCAGCATCCGCACCATCACAACCATCACTCAATGCGCAATGGCCACCAGCACAACGGCTCCACCTCCGGCACGCTGCAAAAGCAGGATTTGCGCTACGATATCGGCTGCAGCTCCCAATACCAGCACGTTCGACAGCCTAGTTTACGCAGCCGGAGCCAGCAGCCTATGCCCACCACTGACGAGCTGGACCGGCGCTTCGCCAAAGTTTTGGTGAGTAAAAACGAAAACACCTCACATACATACCCAACAAATAAAAAATTAAAAAATAATACATAAATAAAATTTTCTCGATCCGAAGTACTTCTTAAAACTTTGCGAGTAAATACAACTTGACATCTTTAAATCTGTGTAAAAATAAATGCGAGGATATTGCTAAGCTCAAAAACAACCTTTATAACCTCTATAGTTACTGTGAAATAACATTGAGTGTCGGTGGTTCATTGTATCTTGCTTTGTACAATATCACGTCCTAAATGACATCATATTATGTTATAAGACCATCTGTGGAGTTGGTTTAACCATGCAAATTAAGTAATTAACCAATTTTATTAAGTAATTAAAGTAAAGTACACAAAAATTTGGCCTTTTTATTCAGAGAGAATCTACTGATGCTGATCATTCATTCTTCACAATATAAAGCTATTACCTACTTAGTTTTTGCATATTTAGCCCTTTAGCAATTTCTTACTCACACGAATGCAATTCTAACATTCAACGTATTGACTGGGCTGTTTAGGAAATTGGTTTTTTGAAATTGGTTTATTAAAAAAAGCCAATTTTTAATATTTTAATATTTACGTATTCAGAATATATTAAACTTGAATCTTACATTCCGCAAATGTAAACTTCATAGTCTGGTCTTGAAAGTTAGTTCTTGCAAGCCACCACCAATTATTAAAATCAGGTTTGTTTTACAGTGCGTATTTAAATTAATAACTCTTTTAACGAATAGATGTAAGACATTAAAATGTGGGATGCCTAATCATTGTTCAGGTTTCTATATTGATTTTACTCTAATATGTTGCTTATTTTGTATGTTTATTTTTAACAATTTGTACATTTAGCAAGGGTTGCCATGTAGGGTTTCGGACAAAAATTTGATCTTTAAAAACAGTTAATAAATTGTTAAATATTATTCAGTTAGCGTCTATTTCTATGTTGTAGAGCCATTAATTGCGAATTCGAAACATATTGTCTCAATTCGCGATCTCTCCAATGGAAGCTTTAAGATACCGTTGTTTGATTTCGATAATTTTCATATTTTCCATAGTGTACACCAAGTATATATTCGCATCTAGTGCTAGTTTTATTACTGCATTTCCAAATTCCGTAGAGGAAACGTTTGCTTATATTTATAGAAATATCTAAAAAAGAAGGTTTATTAAACGAATATAGTAGTTGGTATACAAAGGCTTAAGGATTGGCTTCCTGCCCCTGCCCTACTCCCTTCTTGTTCCGCCCTCGCATTCGTTGCATGTGATTGATGACCTCATCGGGTGTGCGGCGACTTGTTCGCTTGAATTTTGAGACACTCACACTTAGCGTTAGTGTTCGGTGGTGTGCGTGTGTATCTCTGAGTTTATATCTGCGGCACAACCTCTCCACAGTTTTGCTCTGGTCTGTTCTGCTCCGCTCTCTGCTCGGGCCTGCACTCCAACTCAACTCCCCATGCAGGGAACAGTGGAATGGTTGCCTCAGAATATCAATGGGATGTTTTTCAGATAGCCAAAAAGGAGCTCGTACTCAAATCCAAAGTTAATAGAATTTGACCTACAAACCTAACCTAATCTTAGTCCCATATTTCATTTATAATTTCACATTGTTTCGAATTTAAAAGTTTCCTTTTTCTCTCTTAGAATATGAATATTAATAAACTAAATATCCGTTAGATATTTCAGCAATTAAATAACACCCATTTAAAAATTTTGTAGAATTATTGTTAAAATTGTTTTTATAAAAATAATTATATTTTTGTTATACGTACGCTAACGAAACTTGTCAAGAAAATAAACTGGTTTGCTATTATTCTGACCGCAGCTGTGGAAGAACCACTGTGCTAAGGGCGTGTGCTTGGCAACTGAATTCGTTTGTCATCCCACTAGACGACTTTTTCTCCGAACAAGACCGCGTAATTAAGATTTTTACGAGTAAACATATTGCCAAAAGTAAAATAAAAATAGGAAAGGAGCGAAAAAGCTCTCAGCTTTGACCGTCATAAAACCGTAACAAATGATTGTGACCCACAGCCGTCATTTGATTCCCCCTCCACTTTGCCGCTCCTGCTTCCCGGTAAGCCACTCCAATTCGGCATGCTAATGGCAATTAAAGCAAATTGATCGATTGTCGCTCTCCCTCTCGCACTTCAGGGCTGACTCACTTGTACCGCCCGACCCATCGACCGCTTGGCCTCCCTCTCTCAGTCGAACTCTCCGGCGGCTGAGGCTGCTGAATGGCTTTGAGATCTCGGCTTATCTCTCGGACGAACTGAACAAAAGGGGAAGACGAAAACAGAAATCTTTATTTATATGCGCAGCTCGAATTCTCAGTTATCGGCAGTCAGTCAGTAACATGAGAAATGCTCCTCCAACGGGTTTCCGACTTCTCTGCTCGTTTTTGGCACTATACCCCATACTCAAGATCTTTTGTTTTGATCTCAAGGCTGTATATACGATCCTGAGCATCTCGATAAGGTAGAAGTGAGGATCCTTATGTAATGGATGATGACTTTTACTACTTTTAATTCAAATTATTTAATACTCTTCGTTTGTTCTTCAAATTCTTGCTTTTGGATTGTTCTTCGTCCGGTAATATTATGCATTATACCATACGAAATACATATACATTTATTTATTACAATTAAATATCAAGTTATCGTTCGTTTTAAATCTCAACCGATATTCAAGACTCGATCGGAATTTAAAAGAAAAAACTTTGATTTAAACATAAATAATTTTTTATTTATAATAAAAACCAAAATTTAATTTAAATATAAATATTTGAATATACATGGCACATATGCGAAATTTTAAACGATGATTGCTTACTTATTTGTGAAAGTAATGTAACTGGAAGGCATTTTTCTGATAAAGTGCACAGATACAGATTATTAAAACTATGTAAAAATGTAGGTAAAAAGATTAACGCAAGCAAAACAAAGGGTTTATTTTTATCTGGTCTGCCATTCTGTGTCAAAAAGATAAGGGCACGTTAAGAATATTTTCTCAACTGGAATAAGTGTCAACCCATTTAATCTGTGTGCCTTGATACAGTTTTTTTTAAGCTAAAATCCAATTTAAAAGATTCAAGGGTATTCGAGATATTGACAGACCTTAGATAACATTACCCCCTCCTGTTTGTTATTCTTGGACTATTGTTTGTTCAAAATTCATTGCCTTCTTTTCGCACTCAAAGTATGTTTTTCGTGTGTTTACCCCTGGTAGATATTTTTTTGCCTCTCGATGCTTTGTTTGTTTGCCATTTCGGTAGCCTCATTGAGGTGCTGTGCCCGGGCCCTGGTGGCCTCGCCCTTGCCTTGTGTCTCCGGCTTGGCTAATTCGTGTTTACCTTAATTTAGTCAAAAGTGCTGCTCACTCGCCCATTGCCATTGAAGTGGACTTGACAGACCCGAGACTGCCGGACCCGCTGCGGCAGTGTCCATGCAGTCGCCTTTCGATTTAAAGCAATTGTTTGTCTGATTCATGGTTTAAAAATAACACGAAACCAACAATTTTGCCGCTAATAATTTGCGTTTGGCTGGATCTAATCAGACGCAGTCAGTGCAGATGTTTCCGGTTAAATTACGAGTCAGACGCGCGGGTTGATTGAACTTTGAATACGCGAGAGAGGAAATTCTCTATGCATAAGGGTGCAGTCGATGTCAATGTGTTGCACTATAGATTCCGTGGCATAGAACACAAATCAAGCTGATCAAACAATCGACCGAGAGCAGAGTGTGGAGGGTCGGGATAAAGATCTATTGTAGAGTGAAGGACGTCAAGTAGGGGAAAACTCTTCTTAGGATTAGAATGTAAGCAGTTAGAATTTATAATTATACGGGGAGGCCAAATAAATCTTCCTCTACGGAGGAAGAATTTATTATTTACAAATTCTATTATCAAAGCAAAATATATATTTTTTCACTTTTATTCTTATTAAGTTTATTCTAGTTAGGTTGAGATTAAATACTCATGGATGCTATCGGCTTTATTTTCCTGTATTTCATGAATTTCCTAGTGCCATATTTCCTTTACCAGAATACAGAAAAGTTGTTTATTGTACAAATTACTGAGTAGCAGGTAGACGGAGCAGCGTTTTTGTTTACTTGCTTGAATAATCAACATATAGCCTATAAAATTCCGTTAAATTATTTACCAAATTTAAAACGCCAAAGACCTTTAAATAAAGATGAATAAAAATGTTAATATGATTGCGTTATTAAAAACTTATCTGCGGTCATGTTGTGGGTGTCATTATTCCCAGACATAGGCATAAATTTACTGAAAGACACAAAGACTAAACCGCAGAAAATCCTCATCCCCGATCGGTTACCAGCTTTCTCAAACAAACCGACTTTCACTCGCTTAATCATCTTCGTTGCCTCTACGTCTTCAGCCTAGAATCTATATCTGTAAACAATTGTCTGCAGGGGCGTAGTTATGTGAAATGCCGTGGTGAGCAGTTAGCCGCCTCTCTTAATGACATTTTCAATGGCTGACAAACCACAACTGTTATTGTTAATATTGTTAAGTACTCATTGCTTGAGCGAGAGTTGCTTGAAGTGTTTAAAAATGTAATTAACTATCAGGCCTGACTTCAGCTGATATAATTGAAGTCTCTTAATACAGCTCATATTAGTCGAAGATTTAAATTGTATATGATAAATTAAATACAATTTAATTATCTAAGATTCCTGTCGATACGGGAGAACAGATGCTAGATTCCCAAAGGACCGAGAGAAGAATACTTAAAAAAAAAGTTATAGACATTTATCTGTAGTAAAATGTTAAACGTAATATTTGAAATGTTGATTACTTTTACTAATACACTTATGACATCCCTCGTCGCATAAATACTCATTCAATGGCAATTACTTGATGGCTTTGTTCAACGCTTTGTCCATTTAGATTGGCTTTATCTAACGGCTGCTTTAAGTCTGCAAAAGAATAAAATGATGTGAACCCCTTTTATCTGCTTTGTAGGGCAAACATTTGTGTATCTTTGCTTGCCATTTCCTTTGCGGTTTGCAAAAAGGCCATAACGCAATAAAAAAAAAGCCTGTAATGATAAAAACATCTGTTTTTTTTGCGGAAAATGGTGGATAATCGGTAATCTACTATAGATTTCCTGGGAACCTTTTGCAAGATAATTTTTACTGATCAACAGGAAATCGGTTTTCTTTACTCACTAATTTCTCGCAGAAATCCCAAATGACCACTACAAATTTCTTACAGTATGTGACACTTTAATGGAAAAAAAGTTTTCGAAATTACAATTAGGAGGCAAAAGTCTATTTGATATCTTTATTTAGATACATTTTAATGTTTGTATTCCTCAGGTGCATTCCGAACGTATTGCGTTTCTTATCGCCGTTTGTTTTATTCAAGGCACCAAACAATTGCAGATTTCAAGTAAATATAAAGTATTTTCTCTAATATACACAACTACGTTTGTGTACATTATAAACCCACCATATTATTCTGTAGACTTCCACAATATTTTTGTGAGTCATGAATTCGGCGTTTTCCTCCATATTTTTTTATACTTTTTGAAGGGATTACTATTTTTGTTTCAACATTCTTATGAACAATTTTTTCATATATGTATGAATTATAGTGAATCACTGTATGAATTGAATCACTAGGCACATTTGCTAACAAATTTCTGTAGATAAGCATAAAAATCGCTGAATGAAAACTGGAATTAGCTTATTACCTAGACATTAAGTAATAAATAATAAACACTCACTAAAATGTAAAGAAACATAGATAAAAAAGGTTTAAAGCCGAGAAAATATACACTAGATTCGATTGTTTTTAATTTGAAGGCATTTTTGCTAGATCTCCTATTTGTTTGCTTAATTGTTTTGAATCAAATTCAAAATAATTTTAGTTATTCCAGGTTTTATAATAATAATTATAAAAATTATAAAAATTCTGAACCAGCTTTAGCCTGGTTTATCACTTTTCCAACTATAGCGAAATGGCTGTATATTACTTTTGTTTATAAATTGTTTGTTATAAATACCGCTGGGGCTTACTCATGGGGCATGAGCGTAGACAGATTCGAATCGAAATGAGGGGAACCGAGGCTCACAATTCGGAGCTCCCCATTATGCATACACACACAAAACCTCAGATAGAGGGACACAAAAAATAAAACAAATTTTAAATGCGTATCCGGTGTGACGGTCAAGTAATTCATTATGTATCCATATATACACCATGTCCAATTTATATAGTAAGAGTAGCGCGCACTTTTTGCCTTCGGAGCCTGTCTGCGCTGGCATATATATTGAAGAGAGTGCTCGTCTTTGTCACCTTGTTTATTATTCTCTCTGTTTTTTTATGCACTCTTTTATTTACTCATTTATTGTTTTATTATTATAAAAAGCGCGTCGAGGCAAATCACTCGGCTTGATGGGTTCAGACCGTAACGGAAAATATGCTGGGAGTGGAACCGAAACGGGGGACTAAGGGGTTCAGCGGCTCACCCATAACATTACAATTAATTAATCAATAAATTTTGCAATCATTCTCGCATTTATTTACCCTCTCTCTGGGTATGGGAAATATATTGCTCATACTTGTATATTTCACATTGAGCACGTTTTGCAAAGAAAAAAAAGTACATATATAACAAAGGCAGAAGTGATGATAATTTTAATAATTGTTAGGCTTAATTAACACTTGAGTAAAGATGCTAAGTGCAATGTAAATTTGCAGTAATTGAATAAGAAACAATGGAACAAATATAATCTTTATGTGATCTTGAGAATTAAACAAAAAGTAAGGAATTTCACCAAAAAGTTGCAGATAAAAGATTAATTTAATTATTTGCTTAGCGGTGGGTGAAGATTAATCTATAAACTAGCTTATAGATAGAAAATTCTTCTTGCTGACTCAAGGCCAAGCAGATTGATTTAGATTTGGATTCGGACCTGGACTTTATGCCATCAAATTACAAAGATTTTACACAAAGCAAGCCACAGGTTTTAGAATTTTGTTGTCAAATAATTAAGTTTAATTTTGTTTTAAAAATATAGGAAATTCTTCTTATGCGCGCTTGGATCTTTCTGAAGAATTGTTCTAATTTATTCTATTGATGATCTAGGCATAGAGATACAAATCAGTGTTACGTTTCTCCGCATTTTAAACCACTCTATTTCGTTTCTTTTGTTGATTGTATGGGTTTTCCTCAAGAGATTGAAGCCAATTGTGCATCCTATGATGTTTCTTCATTTTGCATTATTCGTTGTCCCCTCAATCTTCAACACACCCTTTTCCTGTTCGCATCCCGTAAATGATTGTGTGTGTATCTAATTAGAACTTCCAGCTGCAGCTGCACCCTAAAAAGGAGAAAAAAGTGGAAAATTAAATTGAAGTCACGTAAGCATATTTGCCGATTTCATTATGGTGCATTCCCTGCCGTTAAATTGTACATTTAACCATTTTACACAACCGTCTGCCGTTGGCAGGTAAATTGGTTCTGTGTATTTAAGTTTGCTTTGTGGTTCAGTGAGCCCAAGTTAAAATCAGAAAAATGTGCCACGAGTAACTTTGGAATAATTTAACATTGCACTTGGTCATGTTGTCAATAAATCGGAATTATTTGCTCCACTTTACGATCCTTTAATTGAATTAGAGTTATGATATATAAGATTTCTCTAGGAAGTAAAGCGAATCATTTTCTACTTTTGTTCACTTTTATTTATGGTTTGCTGACTCACCACGGGTAATCTCTTGATAACCCATCAGCAGCTGAACAATTCAATATTTGCATGAGCGGGTAAGCAATGCTCCGGTTAAAAATCTTAAGAGGTGCAAGACTGGGTACCTTAATGGGCCATACTACGCTGTGTATTTGGG
The DNA here is from genome assembly GCA_008042795.1 of Drosophila asahinai. Classification (NCBI taxonomy): domain Eukaryota; kingdom Metazoa; phylum Arthropoda; class Insecta; order Diptera; family Drosophilidae; genus Drosophila; species Drosophila asahinai. Next base: position 10,234 of record VNJZ01012011.1, read on the forward strand.
CTTTAATGGGCTTTCCAATTGGCTGAGTGCCAGTTCCAGATCCAGCCATCTGATCATAATTGTATATCTCTGTTGAAATATCTGCTCTCTTAATCATCAACACTTACGAATTGTCTTCCGTTTTTTCTCTATCTTTTTTTTGCAGGCTTCGATGGACTTGCCGCCCGATAAGGCAAAGCTACTTCGTAACTACGATGACGAGAAGAAATGGGATATGATATGCGATCAAGTAAGTATGGTCAACATTTTACATATTTTTCCTTACTTCGATTAATATATAAAATATATAATAATATATATATTGGATTCCGGATATAAAAAATTATTAATTCTAATTGCGATTTTAACATCACTAAAACTACGATAGCAAAAATATGTTTCTTTTTTTTGCTAAAAACACTCTGCTATCAGACTCCGAACTTCCTGTTCCTCTTGTTTTGCTTTCACATACATATGTGTACTTTGGACTGCTCTCAAGGGAGCAGTTCAAAGAAGGTTATTCTAGAAGCTGGGATTGCTTTAGGTCAAGTTGGAGCCGATCTCTACTGATGTCGACACCTTGATCGCTGACCTTTGGGCTGCACAGCTGTGCTAAGGGGCAAGTGGAGTGGCAGCTCTAATTAAACTATACCAAATTGGTTTGCGCAATGAAATGTGTGTAGGCCAGTCGGAATGCCAACGGTGCGTATGCGTTAAGCAATCATACGGAATTCTCCTTCAATTAGCAATTTCTAACTGGGTTGCTAACAGAGCAACCATGCCAAAACTTGGCAAGATATTAATTTATAATTTCAAACATTTGCGAAACTGTTAAGCGAAGTCTAGTCAAGGTCTTGTACGTTTGATTTAGATATCGAAAAAATCCTACGTAAATCGATAGCCGATAGTCGGTTTTACTAAATTTCACATCGATCGGCTAAGATTTAATTGAGTTATTTGTCCGGTTTGTTGCTAGAATTTGTTGAAAATTATGCTTCACGCCGCCCAACATTTGCTTATAATATCGATAAATAGCTGAGAAAACTGTAGGTTTGAAAAAGTAATATACAAAATATATATACTCACAAAACAAAGTTTACTATATAATGTAAACATTGTGTGTGTCTTAACCTTTAAGCAGTTTACATTGAACTTAACGTGAGAAAGAATTAACATTGTTTTCATCCGACACTCGATTTACTATGATTGTTGAACTGGCATAAGTAAATTGTAAAACAAGTGTTCAAATACATATATATCTGTTTGTCTAGATAATTAAATATATGCCCCGTGCTGTTTCAGCTTTGTCAATCATTATGCAGTGCGTGCTGTTTTGTCGCTAGCGCTATTTGATGTTTTTTTTTTTATACTTTTTTTTCGCCGCTTTGCACACCACAGTATTTAATGATTTAAATTCGCTGTCTGAATCCAAAAAGCCGAAACATTTCGGCAACGAGAGCGACTGTAAATGGCTTTAGAATAGGGCCGTATATATATGAGAGTGTTCATTTTTATATGCACAAGTCGCGATTGCGTGTTTTTTTGCTGCTGATGTTGGAATATGACGAAACTATTAACGTGTGCGCCAGAGCATGCACCTTTTTGGTGAATTCTATCCATCCGTCCATCCATCCAGCTATCTATCCATCTCGCTTTTAACTGGGTCACTGAATTTTCAAGAGCTGCACCTAGAAAAATAACAACGGAAACAACGGCAACGAAAAGCATAATATATTCGCCATCGGCATTTTGGTGGAGCTGTTCTCAAAAAGAAAAAAAAGCGGAGGAAGGAATGCCTAACACTCTCTGAAAACCCCTGGAGTTGCGTCAAACTGTTTCTGCCATACGATAAAATATCATAAACACCCAACACGACTCTCCGTTGTTGTTGGCTGTTGTTCTTATGACTATTGTTGTTGTCCATGTCGTCGTCACCGATTCCTTAACTGCCTGCATGCCTGCAACACAGACACAGACCTGTTTTCCATAATTCAGGCCCCACCGCACTGTGGGCCAGGCATTGGGAATCGGCTAAGGAAATCGACAAGTCTGAAGATGAAATGAAAGGCCAAGAGAACTCAAGCTCAAAGTAAAAGGAGAAAGGTATTAAGCTCACTAAAGTTTAATTCGATTAATCGATGCTTTTTTGACGGAAAAACACTCTGCTTTCGGAACATTAGGAAAAGTGATTGATGTGAATTTTCACACCACATATCTCCTTAATGGAAACTCGTGAACCGTTTCTTAGTTAGTTTTAAAACCCTTTGAATAGGTTATTACAATTTTAAACTTGAACTTGAATATTAAAATCTTTTTTTCTTGAATATATTAACAAATAATTTCATTGGTTGGAAACTCCTGCTTTTTGGGGGTAAGCCAATTTTATTTGTGGCCTATAAAGGACTAGTTCTTCCGTTTAATGCGACTTAACTTTGTTTAAGTATAACCAAAATTTTTTTGTTATTTGCCCCTTTTGCTGGCACGTATCCCACAGTTCCACTCTAACTTAGTCTAGTCATGAAAATGAATGAAAACGCAGCCCACTGACAGACGACCCGACCACTAGACTTTGGGACAGACAGGTCCAGTGATGGTGGTGGGATGGTTGAACGGTGGAGGCGAAGTTAGCCACTCGAGGACGACTCCTCGGCTTCGTTGCTGAAGCCAATCCCATGAAGTCGGCACTCGCTCTCTTCCTGTCTCCCGTTTCTCGGCCGCTCGGCCGCTCTTTGTGCTCACAGTGACAAAATGCAAATTATTATGACGGCGATAAATTGCAGTTTTTAATCGCTGGAGCCGCTTGCAGCGGCTTACATATCCGTATATGTGCATACCTATAAAGAATCCGTGGCTGTGTGCATGCCGATACTTCTTCGGCACTCGTCGACTGAGAAAAAGAATCAAACTGGTTTTCTCTAGCTGCAGTTCGAGCCCAAAACCGAAACCCACACATAGTTTAAGTTGTAGTCATGCGTTGGCTGCCTTTTTCTGTGCTTTTTGGTGGCTGCCTTAGTTGTTGGCATAGTTAAACAAAACCCAAAAAACAACAACGGACGCAAGCCAAAACAAGTATACCACGCTTCATGCTTAAAAATGTGTAGAGTTAGGCAAGCGATCGATGCTTATGTGATCGGGGATCGGGGGATCGCAGATATGAGGGGTAGCGGTGTGCGGTGCGGTGCCATAAACATGTACACAAATATGCAGTTAAGCACGGGTAAAATAAAAACACAAAGTAAAAGCCGCTAGGCCTCGGTCTAGTGTTAATGCATGTGGAATTAAATCGCTAAAGTTGCCCCTTCCTCCGCCAGTTTCTCCATCTCAGCTCAGTTCATTGAACAGCGACTTGGGTAACTCCGCCGAAGAAGATGATTTTAGTAGCAATTAACTTCACTCAGCAGCAATGGAAGTGTAATAGAGAGTGCAATTTAATAATTAGGAGACGACTGAGCTGGCCGAAATGAGTTTATAAACCTGTAATAGCCAGATTTATTTTAAGGCGTTTGGCGAAAACAGCTGAGCATTATTTCGCAGTAACAGCTGACGGTTGTAAACATAAGTCAAAGGAACTGGATTAAGTGACTTTTCACTCGTAATATATTGGAATGTTCGGAGGAAACAAAGATCACGTGCCAGAGCTATATACAACAAATTATTAACCTTGAGTTTTACGTAAGGTTACTTCATTCTTTTGACACCCGCCAATCAGCTTTTCCATAAATTCCTTTATATAAAGTTCAGTCGTTCAACGAGTTTTTCTGTTCATACCATCACTATAAAGGTTATCTTTGATCTGATATCTACTCTGGTTATTAATTATTATTATAATTATCTGATTTGTTTTACGTTTCTTTATAATAGTTGTATATACATATAAATAAAAATACCCAGAGGAAAGTATTCTAAATTTGGTCAGTTGTTTATATCCCTTATGATTGACTTAAATCTAATAAATCATATTCTATGGGTGGCATATACTTGCACACAGAGCTGCAAAATTAAATAAAACATAAAAAAAATATATACATATATAGTTTCTGATGTCTGCTTTGCATTTTCGATAGGATCCGTGTCCATTAGATCACTTTTCTGCTACGCCTTTTCAATCCTTCCGGTTTACTTTTGGTTGTGTTCGATGTTTTTTGTCAATTCTTTAATAAACCATAATAAATTAGAACGTTGGATTGTTGAAAATCTGTTGTCATTTGTTGGTTTCGTTCCTCAAAATTGTACCTAACTGATTATTAATCAGTGATTAATTATACTAATTCCGTGAGGATCATAACTGCTTTCTATATTTATAATGGCTGGTTAAAAAAAATTTGAAAATAAATACTTCTAGGGATACGCTGCAAAACAAAGTGTAGTAAAAAAAAAAAAAAAAGTGGGAAAGCTATAGTCGAGTGTGACCGACTGTGAGATACCCGGTACCCAAAGCATCGTGGGTGAAATTAAATAGCCCATGAACACGGAAAAATGAAAATGTTGACTAATGAAGACAAATGTTGCTAGAAACATGTTGAGCATCATTCAAAAAAGACAAATGTTGCTAGGAACATGTTGAGCAACACCGATTGGCACAGAAGAAGAAGAAAAATACACAGAAACTTTATTGTTAATAACTTCCCTTTATATCATCCGATTTTACTCAAATTTTCAGAAAACATCCGCCAATTTTTATTTATTTTATCTATTTACTTCAAGCCGAAAATTCTGACTTTAGCTTGTATGTATAAAGTTTTTTATGATTTTGGGGGGCGGAAGTGGGCGTGGCCAAATTATAAAACAAACTTGATCTGCGTGATACAGATTCCAATGTTCTTACCAAATTTGTTAACTCTAGCTCTTATAGTCTCTGAGAACTGTTTACCAACACGGACAGACGGACAAACGAACATGGCTAAATCGACTCGGCTGGTGATGCTGATCAAGAATATATATACTTTATGGGGTCAGAGATGCATCCTTCTGCCTGTTACATACATTCTCGGATGGCACTAACTTACGAGTATAATACCCTATGGGTACCGGGTATAAATATGTAACTGAGCGGAGGTCCGAACCCCGAGTCCCCGATCCCCCGATCGAGAATCGCACTTCAACCATCTATGCCAAATCTGCAAACATTTGCATTAGGCTTAATAAGGCTTTGGTATCAAGCAGCGTCAGAATATAAAATAATAACAGGAAGCAACTCCTTGACCTAGGCTATCTTTACTAAAAAAAAAACCTTACACATTTATAAGTATAGATTAATACTATAAATATATTACTTGTATATATGTACGTTTCGTAACAATATAATTTCGATTTTACCGACTTATAAATACATTTGTTCACTTCTAGGAAATGGTGCAGGCAAAGGACCCTCCCTCACATTACTTGAGTAAATTGCGAACGTATTTGGACCCGAAAGCATCACGAAGTCATCGGGTACGCCATATTCTAAATATTCTTCCATCTATAGCTCTCTGTAGTTGTTTCTGTAGTGTGGTTTCTGGTTGTACCAAAAATAAAGAATTAATAAACAAAAAACCCAAAACTCTAACCAACTATTAGGCCAAAGCTAAGATAATGAGGCAAAGTTAATAATCTCACTTGAAATCAAAATCTATTGTTCCAATATTAATGTGTAAATTCAATTTCTCTACTCACAACACTGACAACACACCACGATCCACATTCCCAATTTCTCTATTTTCCTGCTTCTTTCCTTCTTCCTTTGCCTTTATTTTTGTTTACTTCCTGGCACCTGCACTGTCCCGGCGATCCTCGTCCTCCTGCTCAATCCCTATCCTGTTGCTGTTTCCGGTTTCCCGTATCCCGATTTCCGCCTTCCTATCCTCCACTCTCTCTTTGTACACTTACAGCTTTACCTCTTCTACTTTCTTTGCCAGAAACGGAAAATGGTCGGCGAGTCCACGTCCACCCAGGTGCTCCGGGATCTAGAGATCTCGCTGCGCACGAACCACATCGAGTGGGTGAAGGAGTTCCTGGACGATACGAACCAGGGTCTGGACGCTCTGGTCGACTATCTCAGCTTTCGCCTGCAGATGATGCGGCACGAGCAGCGTCTCCAGGGTGCGCTGTGTGCCTCCGAGGAGCGCTTGAATATCACAAGCGGTGGGGATGGCGGCGAGTTGGTGATGGGCAACAGCAGTTCCATAAGTCCTGGCGGAGGCGGGGGTATGGGACTAACTCACGGCGGCAGTGCGGGTCATGGCCTCGCCAATGGTTCTCTGCTCTTGGATTCAAGACAACAGCAGCACTCCCTGTCCTACGGATTCCTGCGTCCCGCCATCGCCGATGCCTTGGACAGTCCCAGTCTGAAGCGAAGGTCGCGGCACATTGCCAAACTGAACATGGGTGCTGCCACGGATGACATCCACGTGTCCATAATGTGCCTGCGAGCGATCATGAACAACAGTAGGTATTCCCAGGGATTGGCCCATTTCTATTTCACTTAATTAATAACTAACTATTAATCAATAGAATATGGCTTCAACATGGTCATCCAGCATCGCGAGGCCATTAATTGCATTGCCCTGAGTCTCATTCACAAGTCACTGAGGACGAAGGCCCTGGTCCTGGAGCTTCTGGCGGCCATCTGTCTGGTCAAGGGCGGACACGAGATCATCCTGGGGTCGTTCGACAACTTCAAGGACGTGTGCCAAGAGCAGCGACGCTTCCAGACCCTCATGGAGTACTTTATGAACTTCGAGGCCTTCAACATCGACTTCATGGTGGCATGCATGCAGTTCATGAACATCGTAGTCCACTCGGTGGAGGACATGAACTACAGAGTGCACCTTCAGTACGAGTTCACCGCCCTGGGGTTGGACAAGTATCTGGAGCGAATTCGACTGACTGAATCCGAGGAGCTGAAGGTGCAGATCTCCGCCTATCTGGACAATGTGTTCGATGTGGCCGCCCTGATGGAGGACTCCGAGACGAAGACCTCCGCCTTGGAGCGAGTGCAGGAGCTGGAGGACCAGCTGGAGCGGGAGATCGATCGGAACTCGGAGTTCTTGTACAAGTACGCGGAGTTGGAGTCGGATAATACGGCACTCAAGATGGAGCGGGAGCAGATGGTGATGGCGCGCCAAAAACTGGAGGCCGACTTCACAGTTCTGCAGCGGATGCTGCAGGACAACGAGCTGGAACTAAAGAAGAGGGACACGCTGCTGCACAGCAAGAACCTGGAGCTGCAGACGCTTAGCCGCTCCCTACCACGATCTGTCTCCACTGGCGATGGATCCTTGGTGAATGGTGGGGGTCTGCTGGCTGGTTCCAGTTTGGGAGCAGCGTCTTTGGCGCTGCCACCACCCCCGCCGCCCATGCCAAGCTCTCCCGCCGCAGTGGCAGCCTCGCCTCCACCACCACCCCCGCCAGCACCACCGGCCCCACCGCCGCCGCCCATGATGCCGGGCCTCAGTCCATTGGTCAGTCCGAACGGCAGCCTCACCTCAACGGCCCCTTCGCCGCCCCATGCGCCGCCCATGCTCAGCTCCTTCCAGCCACCCCCGCCGCCGGTGGCCGGCTTCATGCCAGCTCCCGATGGCGCCATGACCATCAAGCGGAAAGTGCCCACCAAGTACAAGCTGCCCACCCTGAATTGGGTGGCTCTGAAGCCCAATCAAGTAATATATAATACTAAGAATGTTAATACTTAATACCAAAACTAATAATCTTTGATCTTTTCAAGGTTCGTGGCACCATCTTCAACGAGCTGGACGACGAGAAGATCTTCAAGCAGATTGACTTCAACGAGTTTGAGGAGAGATTCAAGATCGGCATTGGCGGCGCCATGCATAATGGCAGCAGTGGCAGCGAGGTGGATGGCTCGCTGCAGTCCAGCAAGCGCTTCAAGAGGCCCGACAATGTCTCGCTACTGGAACACACGAGGTTAAGAAACATTGGTGAGACTTCGCTCTATAAAACCTGCATGAAAGATCTCCCCATTAACCCATTTGTTTCTTCTCAGCAATCTCCCGTCGCAAGCTGGGCATGCCCATAGACGATGTCATCGCTGCCATCCACAGTCTGGACCTGAAAAAGCTGTCATTGGAGAATGTTGAGCTGCTGCAGAAGATGGTTCCCACAGAGGCCGAGGCCAAGGCCTATAAGGAGTACATCATCGAGCGCAAGGACCAGCAGTTGCTGACCGAAGAAGACAAGTTCATGCTGCAGCTGTCGCGTGTGGAGCGCATCTCCTCCAAGCTGGCCATCATGAACTACATGGGCAACTTTGTGGACAGCGTGCATCTCATAAGTCCGGTGAGGAAACACTTTAAATTAAATTATAATTATAAAAACCAATATTGTAAATTGTAATTTGCTGTTTAATTATTCTTCTTCTTCGTTTTACTCAGCAAGTACAAGCCATAGCTGGAGCTTCCAATTCCTTAAAGCAATCGCGGAAATTCAAGGCTGTTCTGGAAATAGTCCTGGCCTTTGGCAACTATCTCAACAGCAACAAGCGGGGGCCGGCCTACGGCTTCAAGCTCCAGTCGCTGGACACATTGATCGATACTAAGTCCACGGACAAGCGGTCGTCGCTGCTTCACTATATTGTGGCCACTATTCGCTCCAAGTTCCCGGAGCTACTGAGCTTCGATGGCGAACTTTACGGCACGGACAAGGCGGCCTCGGTGGCGTTGGAAAACGTGGTGGCCGATGTTCAGGAGCTGGACAAGGGCATGGAGCTGGTGCGCAAGGAGGCCGAGCTGCGGGTCAAGGGTGCCCAGACGCACATTCTGAAGGACTTCCTCACGAACAGCGAGGATAAGCTGAAGAAGATCAAGAGCGACCTGCGGCACGCGCAGGATGCGTTCAAGGAGTGCGTGGAGTACTTTGGCGATTCCTCGCGGAGTGCCGAAGCTGCTGCCTTCTTTGCGCTCATCGTTCGCTTTACGAGGGCGTTCAAGGTGGCTATATTAATTATTATATCACATTAATTAAAAAATTGAATTAATTATTCTTCTTGCTTTTAGCAACACGACTTGGAGAACGAGCAGCGGCGCCGACTGGAGCTGGCCGCCTCCAAGAAGGAGAGCGACCAAGTGCTCATGCGAAACAAGGTTAATCAGAAGAAGCAACAGGTGAGTAGTGACTGAAGTCAGCATTGACAGCTTCGATTGCGTACGGAAGCCCTCGATCCCTCCATCTCGGGGTGGCCAAGTTCCTCGAATTTCTAACTGCACATATGTCGTTGTCTTAAAAACCTGGTAACCTGTTCTCGTTTGATTTGATTTATGCAGCCAATACATTGCCTGCTCGACTTTGCCAAACAGCAACAGCAGCAGCATAGCCAATCGTAGCATCCTGACCCACCGGCCATCTCCTCAATCCTAGCACGCTAACTTGGTTATTCGGTTGACTCACACAAAACAAAACGCACCACACTCTGTTTAATACTCAACCTGGGGACGGCAATCTCAGCCACATCCTCTGCCACAAAAAACCAATCGAACCACCATCTACCACCTAGTCGTTGCTCTCTGGGTCTCGGGGCGGCATGTTACGGGATTTGTTTTGTGTAAAGTTCCCCCACTTTAGTGTAAGTCGCCTGGCTTGTCTCTACTTGTCTCCTAACACTGTTTTGTTTCCGACTAATCCCCCACTGTTGTGTTGCCTAATCCGCGCTAATTCCATTGCTAATCCACTCTGGCTGTGATCTCATTCCATATTTTGGTTGCGTGCCAGGCACGCTGACTATTGTTTCCATGTTAAATGTTTTCTTTTTATTTAAACCGAAAACTTTAAATACAAATAATATTACGAAACACGACAAGTTTGTCAAAGACCTAAAAAAAAACCAAAAAAAATAAGAATTAACATAAAAAAACAAACTTAAATATGTATAAAAGTTAAATCAATATATTTGACGAATTAAAAGCCGATTTAAGAGTAACCCTTTAGTAATAAGTGTCTGTATCTCTTCTGGTGATGGTTTCTCTGTCTAATGCTAACCTCTTTATCTTTCTAATCCCATCCCGCCGGCTTGGTCTTGATCCGCTCCCACAAACCAAAAACCAAACGCAAACAGCTGCCCTCAACCTGCGCGATCTCCTTGCAGGATGCCGTCATCAACGAGCTGAAGAGCAAGGCGCACTCGGTGCGCGAGAAGAAGCTGCTGCAACAGGACGAGGTGTACAATGGAGCCCTGGAGGACATCTTGCTGGGGCTAAAGAGCGAGCCATATCGCCGGGCGGACGCTGTCCGGCGGTCGCAGCGCCGTAGGATCGACAATAATCGCTTGTCGCGCACTCTGGAGGAGATGGATTGCTAAGTGGGATCGGCGGAAATAATTACGCCAAAATGGGCAATGGCAACGAATCGAAAATCAAAATTACACTGAAACAAAAACAGAAGAGAGATCATTAGAGATTCTGCAATATGTGATTGGGCGATTAAATTGTTTTGGACACACACGTACACATACACAAACTCACATTCCCCTCCTCACACGAAAACCATTTATTTTCGAATTACTCCGAAGTTTCCTTTAAGACATAGCTTTATTCGATATATTTCGATATTTCGGATAATTACAAGCACAACACCCCCCGTTCACCAACCGTTCTGTGAATCTCGCCTTAAATTGTGTGAGACATTGTTTATCGCCAAAATTTTGTTTTAAAAAACACCTTTTTACCCTTTATTTGGTTGCTTAGAGCTTAAATTAAACTCAAAAAATTCGAATGGTGTATTTATCAAATCTGTAATTGTTAAATAATTATTTACATTTTAAGCTGTGTATATACATATGCATATATATCGAAGGATATATGTACTATTTAGTTATATTTTGTACGATTAAGTTTTAACCAAATTGGAATTACTTGCTGCATCCATCCGAGATGGCAAATCCGCATGAATATGGAGTACCCAAGTCCGTACTCTAAATAAATGTATTTAATATTTTTTTTTGTATAAGTCAATTAAATATTGAATTAAATATTAAAATTTTGTATATTTTCGTATTTATATTATTGGTTCTCTTGTTATTTCTTATTTGTTCCACTCCGAGCACACAGCCAGCCAAAATATTGCATGCTAGAAAAACATTTTTAACATTTTTAGAATGTTTTACACTTAAAAAAGACAAAATGTTTTATAAAACTATATTTGAATTTTTATACAAAGGATATATGAAACAATACGAATAGATATTCCATTTATATAAGCCAATTTATTCTCGCGAGCCACAACAAATTGACGAAGACTGATATGGAGGCAGTTTAATACACGCAAAGCCAGCTTTTGTAATCTCTTTTGGATAGTGTCTTCTCTTGATAAATATTTATATATATATACATATTAAAATTAAAAAATGCAATAACGAATTTAGTTGAACTATAAGCACAGTTTTATTGTATTTACATATTTACAAGTGCCATTGGCATCCTTATGCATATCCTTTCAATGTCTTCTTCTCTTTATTTTGCCAAATGACGAAAACAGCGCAAACTGAGTAGAGGTCGCACACGATTAGCACGCTCCATTGTTAGTTTTAAAATATTGTGTTATTTAATTTGATAAGAATCCAGCATGGTATACGACGAGCGATTGAGTAAGAGGAGAAAGGAACTCTATATAAATATAAAATTCCGGCATTTTTGTACACACTTTTACACGAATATATTAAACACTCTAACTATTTTAAATGAATTATTATAACCCAATAAACTAGCCAAAAAAAGAAAGTTTCTCTATTTCGAAGTTGGTGTTTTTCAGGCAGGTTTCTTGGTTGTTTCTTGGCTTGACTTCGAGACTGGAAATCCATAATCAATTCTGCATAATCAACCAAATATATCTGAATGTCGAAAAAATAAAAAATAATAATATAGAAATGGAATAGGTTGATGCATAATTCGTTCATTGTGCATCGCGAGTAATTATTAAGTCTATACGCTTTAAAAGTTCTAAAACATTTATTTATTACAAAATTGATTTTCAATTTACTATTCGTTTTCATTCTGTGTAATTAATATTTATTGGCTCGTCACATTTTGTTTCAGAAAGTTTCAATTCAAACATTTAAAAAATGTCAAAGCTGTGCCAGCATTGATATTTTCATACAGGAATGAAGATAAAATTCTATAAATCTAAAAATGTAGTTTTTTTTGTTCGAATATGTTTTTTGAAATTGAATATAAATTTGCATTTACATTTATTATTTTTTTGTTTATTATGAGAAGAATTTTTCCATGGATAATGTATGTATAAAGCCACAAATAGTGTTCAGAAAATAGTACTTTAATGTAAAGTCCAGGTGTGTCCTTATACCCTTGCCGAGGGTATTGTCATTTTGTCATGATATTTGTAATGCAGTGAAGGAGGAACCTCCGACCCCAAATATTCTTGATCAGCATCACCAGCCGAGCCATCTAACTATGTCTGTTTGTCTGTCTGTCCGTCTGTCGGTTTCTACGTAGTTGGTCTCTCAGTTTTTGAGTTATAGAGCGGAAATTTTCGGCAAAGTTTTATTTCTTTTGCAAGCAGTATATATGTCGGATCGGCCAAAATCGGACCAACACATCCTTTAACTGCCAAAGAATTGATCCGGAAATTAATAGAAAACAATTATAACTTCTCTGTTTTTCAAAGTATTTCGTATTTCGTATATGTTTCGAGATATAGCTTTTTTTTATAGTTTTAGAACTACAGTTTTAATTTTATTAAGATCAGACTACTAAATCATATATGTACATAGCGTAGAAGCGATCGGTTGATTTATATGAAAATGTAAAATTCTACATGTAAACTGTAAAATGTAGTAAGACAAACTTTCAAACTTCGATATTTTTTCAATTTTACCAAAATGGATCGATTTTTAATGATCCATTTGCAGATCAAACTTCGGCTTACCGAAGTTAGCGTCCTTTCTTGTTTAATTTTAGTAAACGTTTTTAAGTTAGTGTCATCCTGGAAGTCTATTTTTCAGAAGATAAAGTAAACATGTACAATAATGCAAACGTTTTCCAAAGATTTGGGTATAATTGAATGATAGGCTTGGGAGTTTTTTTGACAATTAAGTTACAATCATATTTTTATCTAGCTCGCTCCCGCACACGACTTAGATGGTAAGTCTCGTCTCCACACCCGATTAAGGCGAACACAGAATTTTACAAATGGAATCAAATTTAATGTCTTTTATATTATATATATGTATATTTTACTTACATTTTTAAACTTACACTAGAAAAAAAAATGTATATACTTAACTAAAACATCGATTTAAAGCTTTAAAACAATAACAAACATCGAAATTCACGGTTCTTCAAGCCTGCTGATCAGAACCGAGCAGAACTTAGCCCAATCCCTTTCGCTACTTAGGTTTTTCTTCCATTCAAGTTTGATGGGCCTACACAAGTCGTTTAGGTTCTCAGCCCACAAAATATTTTTCTCAATTACTTTGACAGTTAGAAAGCGAACTATGGAGTTTTCAGGGTGCGAGAAATATATATTTCCTATGTATTTTAGGTGAAGGTCAAGAGCGAGACTATTAAGGTTGGTACTCTTGTTGTGACTCTTTTTAAGAAATAATTTTTGCAGTTTCTCGATCTCGTTGCGATAACTCTTTTTGTGACTTCCCCACAATGGAGCCATATAACGATTCATTAGTTCTGTCCAATCAGATTCACTGCGAAAGTCCTCCAAACGAGGCTTGGCATCTGCAATCATTCTCTGGACTTGCTTGTGGTACAAGACCGTCGGAGTAAGCACGAAATCAAGATAAATAGTCTGGGAAGTGGTTTTGATCTCTTTCCCGGTAAACAACCATTTTTCCACTCCAGATTTTCTGCCTCCTTTCTTAAAAACCATTACTTCGGAAAGTTCTAGGTCCACTTTAATGCTCCAGCTCAGGCAGTATTCTTCCAGGCGATTGATCATATCTTGTAGCCCGCTGACAGTGTCCGAGAGAATAACGATTTTGACACCATACATTAGGATATTTAATTGGCGATCATCGATGGAAAGGCCACCCTCTAATTTCTGGGGAAGATCATCGAAATAAAGGGTATAAATCAGGTCTAATAAAATTCCCTTTCCGTTTTGAAAGTAATTTAATAATTGTTCTCGGTAATAAGCTTGTTTGTACACGCCTTTTAAAATCCGTATTATATTTGTGGACACCCCCAGTCTGTAAAGTTTTTCCCATAAAAGTTTAATAAACGCTTCTGAGGAGATCGATTCGAAATGCACAAAGAAAGCGTAGACTTTCCTTGATTTTTCGGAAAACTGAATATTGACAATTGAGCTCAAGCTGTACACCGAGTCTACCTTGGAGGCCTTTTTTGAAAATTGTGCTTGGTAGTCGCTCAAGATGTTCTTATGCATGCACCAATTTACCAACCTTTTCCCAACAATTTGAAGTATAATTTTTGTTAGATTACCTGATGAGACTATATTCGAGTATGGTGCACTATTCATATTGGAACAATTAAAAATGTCATTGCATCGAACAGTTACTTCTCCGACAATATCCTTTAGTGCATTTTTCGAAAAGCCAGGCAAGGAATGTCGGCTAAGGACACGCAGAACTTCGTCAACGGAAACAACAGAATCCAATAACGATTCATATGTCAATCCTAACGATGTTAAACTATGGATATTCTGTCGGATTGGCTCAACTCTGGCTACTGGTGGGTCCGTCAAATTGTCAAATTGTAGGTTCAGCTGCAGGCAGATGGGCAAATGATCGGATCCATGCCGGACGCTGTCCACCTTAAAGTCTGCAACCGACGCCATAAGGTTCTGGCTCACTGCGCATATATCGTTGGTTGATCTTCCATTACTTCTTCCGCCAAAGCAGGTGAAACTCCCTTCGCGGTCTCCGTGGGTAAGTCCATTCAATACTTTAAGATTTTGAGAGTCGCAGAAATCAAGAAACTTTTTCCCCTTCTCATTCCTCTCTTTGTCTAAGGACCTGCGACCATTTCTGTTGGCAACACAGGTGAATTTTTCCACTTCCTGCTTAAGTTCTCCCAGTCGGATATTGACATCGCCTATTACTATTGCATTCTCCATGGGGGCTTCCGAATTTTTGAAGGTTTTAGTCACCGGTTCGAATTCTTTATCCCAGTCAGCCGATCGAATATAGAGTGGAACTATCTGGAGGTTCTTGTTGCTTACGTGCAACTGAAGTACTTTGAATCCATCGATTTCCACAACAGAATGCCTGATTCCAATGTCCAAAAGCGACCGCCTTATACCAATAATGCATCCGCCGATTCCTCGGCCGAAACGAAATACCCTTTCTGCGTCCTTCCAATGCAAACATTTAAAGTCCGGCTGATGATCCTTGAAGATCTTGGCTGCTTCGGCATTGGGAAGCGTATGTGTTTCAATCAAAATGAAAATATCAAAGGCTCGCAAGTATTGAATAAAGGCGTTGTTCTCATTTTTGCTTTTAAGACCTCTAATGTTGTATGCAGCGACATTTAATAGCTTTGCCGGGGATTCTCTTTTCCGGCTTGTTTCCATATTTTATTTTTTTTTAATAAAATCCTTAAGTTGGTATTATAGTTTTTATAATTTAATATTGGACTTCCGGTCGCAACTGATGATTACTCACTGAAAGAGGCACATTGCAATTATTTGATAAGCTTTTCGGAATTACATATACTTACGAAACTTTTCTTATAGATAAATCATTTGGTTTTTCTTTTTTTCCGCTTTACGCAGACTTTATTTTACTTAAAGACTTTCCTTTTAATACTATTAGTTGGAATTTATTTTTTCTGATTGGAAACAATATCAGCAAAACAATGCATTGGCTGGGAGTGAATTCCCCTTTATATCGTCGATCAATTTTGTCCGGAAGCATTCGATAAATGTAACGCTTTCCGATATGAATGTATCGAGAACAGTATTTTGTCACGTTTCCACAGCATTCTGCATTCTTGCATTTTTATGAAAAATTAAATTTTTTCTGTATTGACAAAGTATTGAAAACTAGTAAAGACAAAAAGAGTTGCGTTCAGTTTAAATGCATGTGCATAATTTATTCATTTTTTTTGGCCCCGTTTCCACTACAGTTGCTTTTTCCAATTCCGCTTTTTGGCCAAAAAGTGAATTTTTCCCTGTGTATAAGGTATAGAAATCTAGTGGTGACAAAAATGATGAAAAAGTCAATTTTTCGTGGTTTTGTTCGATAGTATCGATCATTTGTATTTTTATGCCACTGATTAGTGAAGATGATGTTCTTCAAAATCTTTAAACTATTAAGTCCTCCTTCTCCTCTGGTCCAGATCTGGTACCAAGCTGCGTGTTATAAAATTGGGCTTAAGCTCTGAGTAAACCACTGGCAAAACTTTTTCAGTTATCCCGTCAGAACTCAATTTTTCCTGATGTTTGGAAGGAATCTTTTATCATTCCGCTTCATAAAAAGGGAAGTAAAGCTAACATCGAAAACTACCGAGGGATAGCAAAACTCAGTGCGATTCCCAAGTTATTTGAGTTATTAATTACTGCTCAGCTAGAGCACCAATGTAGCTCAATAATGTCCTCCTCGCAGCACGGCTTTATGAAACGGAGATCAACATCTACAAATCTTCTTGAGTTTTTTGCAGTTATAAGGAATGCGTTTAAAACTAATATTTTTACAGATTTCAGTAAGGCTTTCGACTCCGTGAACCACCAGTTACTGTTAAAAAAACGTATTCTTTTAGGATTCCTTATAACGCTGACCAATTGGATTTTGACTTATTTATCGAACCGAATGCAGAGGGTAGCTTCAAGGGTTACTTCTCAAACCTCGTCCTTGTGACTTCTGGTGTTCCTCAAGGGAGCCATCTTGGACCTCTGCTGTTCGGCCTCTTCATAAATGATTTGCCTCAGGTAGTTCACCATTCACACGTTATGATGTAAGCGGACGACGTAAAACTTTGTTTCCCACTCGTACAGTCTGACTTGGACAACCTTCAGTCTTGGTGCGTCCAAAATTTGCTGTTCCTAAACAACTCTAAGTGCAGCTTTATGTCCTTTTATTGGAGAAATCTTTTCCTGACTACTTATTCTATAGGGTCGTGCGAGCTTGAGCGCATTAATACGGTGACAGATCTTGGAGTCTTATTTAACCATAATCTAAACTTCACCGATCACATTGTCATCATTGTCGGGAAAGCGAAAGGAGTTTTTGCTTTTGTCAAGCGATGGTCGAAGGAGTTTGAGGATCCCTACACGACTACACTCCTTTATATTTCACTGGTACGCCCGATTCTCGATCGAATCTGTACAGAAACAGTTCCTTTTGTTTGCCTTACGGGGATTAAACTGGGAACCTCATCGTCACCTGCCAACCTACTCTGACAGACTGCGCCTACTGAACCTGCCCTCGCTCAAGGATCGCCGGACCTGTCATGGAGTGATGTTCCTGCACAAGTTGATCACTGGACACATCAACTCGTCTCACCTTCTTGGCCAAATTCGATTCGCCATACCTATAAGGCCGTCTCGTAATTTTCGGCCTATTGCCTTGCAATTTTGCAAATCTAACTTTGAAATTCATGAACCTTTTCGCGTTTTATGTTCGTCGTACAATGATCTGTACTTTTTGTTATATGTTGAAATGTCCCTTGAGTTTAATGTGAGTCGGAGCATATCAATAAAAATTACTCCAAATTGGGCGGGGGTATTGTGATACTAGCAGATATTTGCTATTGAAATAAATAAATAAATCAATTTCCGGCTTTTGTGTAGCCAGCTGTTCTTTTGAACAAATTAAATTGATAGCCCGCTTACGGAAAAAATATGGTTTAAATTCATGACTTTCTTTATGTTGTTAAACTAATTAGCATTTAATATGTACACATTTCGTTTGGCGATCTGTTGAATGAACTGGCTATTACACTTCAGAACGATCATACCTGGCATCTACTCTGTAGATGCTGCCTGGCGACCACCGCACAGTGTCAGATTTTGCCAATCTAGGGGGACTTAAATCAGCAGGAGTCGTATTTTTTAAGATATCGGCTTCAAATTTGAAGTGAATATTCTAGTAAACCCAAAGATTATGTTAGACATAAAGAAATGGGCGTGGCACTTTTGGGGGCGTAAAAAATGGAAAAAAACGGTTTTTTTTTAAATAAAAACCCCAATTAAAATATTTTAAAAAAAATTGAAACTTTTATATATTTTCGTATTTTTTGTTATAATTTTCACCAACTTAAAAAATTTTGTTTTTAATTTTTGGAGACCACTTTTTTTTTTTTTTTGAAAATGTTGGATTTTGGTTATATGCTCATGTTTTTAGCTGTAACTTCGATGTTTTAAGCTGAAGAGCTGCAAATAAGGTCTTATTTTAAAGATAATTGATAACAAAAACTAATAAACTTTGGTTTATATTTTTAAGATTTTTTTATTTTAAATGGTAACAATTCAAACTTCATAGAAAAATTTTACTACTTTTTTTTGGCAAGCTAGTCCGACTCCGAATTCGAGTCACAGCCGTTTTACGGTATGATCAATAAGGGATTGTAAACTTATTTCAGCATAGGATTCTCTTACTTTTATACCAGTAGGATAGCATAACATTTTTGACTCCTTAACGAGATCATAACATGGATATAATTTTGGACTGACAATTTTTGTATGTTGCCGCAAGGTATTGTACTGGTGCATTGATAATTTACTGTCTATCATAAGGCCAAGTGCTTGATCTGCTGAAAGGCGTTTTGCAGTGCTATTAGAAGATAGTTTAGCTTTCTTAATTATAGTCCCCGTGGACGCGGGAGCATTTGATAATACATTAATTAATTTAGCTGAGTCCCGTTTTCCTTCCGCCCGCAAAGCCTGTTCTGCGGCTGATAGCAACTGATCCTCATCTATCATCGACAACAATTCTTGGCTTTTCCTTTTTTGTGTTTTAGGACAACACTTAGAAAAGGCTTTTTGTGTCCTCCCTCTTGTACTTGAGGTGGAAGCAATGACATCAATGCGATAGTCTTCGCCATTTAATGTGACCTGAAGCCAACTTGCATTATGAGCAAGAAACCTGGCCTGGACAGTTTACTCATGTGTAGTTTTAATTTGGAGTGATCAATTTCATTGCCAAACACCATCACTGCGTGCTTTACAAGAGCGTCTCGCTGAGCGGTTTTTATGTTTTTCGACCAAACCTCGAAAAATGCAGCACGGCTTATTTCACTCATTTCTAAATAGAAGGTCTTTGGGCAAAATATGGGCAAGATTTTATTTTAGATTCTGAATCAGAATGAATGCCTGCGAATGATGTATGTTTTGGTTGGATAGAATACGATAGAATAATATAAGTTTTTTTCCACCAAAAAACAGAAACATGAAAAAATACACTTTCTTTTTGGCACTTTTTTCAAAAAATGGGAAAAAAAATGTTGGTCCCAAAAAAATGTTTTTGTTTTTGAAAGTGGATTAAAAATTGTCTAAAGATTCTGGGAAAATAACTTTTGGCTGCTCCCACTGATCACGCGATGCAATTGATAAGACTAAACTTTGTCAACTGTTGCTGTTTGCATGCATTTCTAAAGTCCAACTTTAAAATCTGTTATCTTCAAAAAAAAAACAAATTGTTTGTTTTGTTTTGTGCCTGTTTTCGTAATAGTTGAACATTTCTAAAAGTGCTGCTTAAAGCTCATCGACCTCAAAATAGTTCAACTTTTGCTAAAAGTCCCTTTAGATTGGCAAAATCTTACACTGTGCGACGGCCCGAAATTCCCGGCAAATTTCGCATGGAAGTTCTTGCCGAAGTCACTCAAGACAAATTTCCGCCGGTACACCTCCTGTCCTGGCTTGAAGTGTACATCTCGTTTCCTCCGGTTCTAGTACCGTGCGCTCGATTCGTGGGCCTTGTGCAAATTTTGCCGAATCATATCCCGCAGAAGTGCGAACTTGTCTCCTTGCTCCAGGTTCCGTATCTCAATGTCCTCCAGCGATCATAGCTTCCTCGTCAGCTGATAATCCCTGCCACTGGTGAACATGTGCTGTCCAAAAAGGGCGAAACAAGGCGACACTAAATCGCGCTTCTCAGTGCAGCCTCAATCTCCGGCAGATAGAAGTCTTAATCCCGATGATCCTCCACCAAGTATGCCCTGATCACATTGAATACCGACTTTCCCGCTGCATTAGAAGAAGAGGAATAAATTGCCGTCCTCACGTGCATTATCTGGTAACTCTGGATCATTTCCTCAAATTTCCTAGAGACAAACTGCTTTTCTGGAACTCCAAAAGTGTTGAAAATATCCTTCGTTAGAAATTTAACTACAGCAGCTGTTGTGGCCCCCTCATTGCCTTATATTATATGGACGTTAATGCACTACGGTCAGTACACTCAAGTGGCCCTTCGAAACCAAGCACGTGCTTGTTAGGGTTAGGTGTTAATAGGCGCGAAAGAAAAGTATAGGTACAAGAATGCGAGGAAACTACCCTCCACCATATAGACTAATAGCGCGCAGCTCGATTGCTATCTTGCATGTGTACTAAATGGGTTAAGATCAATGTTTTTAGTTTAGGAAGGCTATCTACATATGAGGTTATTTTGTACAAATCATTATAATTTGCACATAGTACTTTAAAGGGTTCATGCATTTCATACGAGGTTCTACAATGGTGCAAAACTAAAGGCAAGTAGGATCTGGTGGTTCTACATGGTACGTGGAAATTCAACTGCCCCAAAAGATCGGTGCTTTCCACGTCACCACGGATCAGGTTATACATAAAAACAATGCCTAGCATTGTCCTACGGTTTGCTAAGGAAGGTAGGTTAATTAGGAGAAGTCTACTAGAATAAGATGGCAACCTATGGTTTGCATCCCAGTTTAAGCCACGATGTGCAAAAAGTAAAAAATTCTTTTGAACGAACTCAATGCGTTTGCTGTGGACGTCCCACTGGGGACTCCA
>VNJZ01012012.1:0-10755 GCA_008042795.1 Drosophila asahinai
GGGAAATCTAGCTTTTTTAGCTGTTTTCCCGCCAAACTAGCGGGAAACCCAAAAAGTCGTAGAACAAAAAATGTTCAGCTCAAGCTGTTTAATAAAATAAAGGTAGTTCCAGAACTCTTAAACAAACAAAATCGACACACAGACAGACAAACAACAGGACAAACGTTTTCATTTCGGAAAGGCCCTTAAAATCTTGTTTATTGAATATCTTTTGAACGAAATATCGGATCAGGATGATCGAGGTGTCATTCGACGCGTACTTAAAGCTAGATCACAACAACATTAAAAATTTTGGGATTTTTGCTCCACCGGCCCCAATAGCTCCAATTTTAAAAATTTTCAATTTCGCACTTTCACTCCCATTTCTCCTAAACTAATCCGTTTTTGAAAAATCTTAGTATGCAGTTTCAAAGAGGTTTACAATACCTTTCGATCAAGATATAAATGGTTCTGGTCGGACTATCGTAGCAGATTTTCAATTCTACGGCTGTATATAGTAGTCTCCTTGCGCACCACAGTCTCGGTGCTCATCGTCACTACGTGGACTGCCGTCCACAGTGATTACGTAAAGTGTGGTAATATTTTCTGAAATTAGTTTTAAAACGTCATTATGTTCTACTATCTTTATCTTAGTTACATTAATCGGTGAATAAAATTCTGTTAAATCAAATTCTGGACTTAACGAATTTTCGCTTAAAATAGTTTTATTCTAATAATTTTGCTTCCATTTATTTTTATATCGCCATTTAATTCTTGACAATTTTTTCGATTGTAGTTTCAGTTAGATTCCATGTAAGTATAATATTTGGTTCAACGTATTGAATCATTTCTTTTGAAAGAGTGGGTATAAAATTACAAAATGGATTTTTTCGCTTAATTATATTTTTAATGCATTCATTATTAACTTCTTGATTGTCTTGATTATACATTTTATTCTCATCTTCAAAATATGATTGTTGATTTGAATAGTCTAACTGATTCCCATTATGGTCGGGATAAGGAATTATTTTAATGGTGTTAATGGTTTTGTGGTTAATAGGGATATGTGAAATAAGTAGTAATTCGTTATTTTTGTGGTCAATCCAAGTTGATGTTTTGATTAAAAGTATATTTTGGCTGTTAGTGCATTTTAGTTTGTCGTAATTGAGTAATTTTGGGTTAAAAAGTCTAAGACGTGAAAGTTGCATGCCCATTTCTATGTCTTCAATGTACTCAATAAATTTCATGAGTTCATAAACAAGTGTGTCAATACTATTGCGGTTATTTTCGTAGTTAGTAAGTTTCTCCAGTCCTTCATTCACAAACATTACGACATCATTTAATTAAATTGAATTTTCTGCAATTATATCTATTTTTTGATAATTTTTACCCTATCATTTTCATCAAGTGTGCCAAATGAAATTTAAAAGATGAACCTATTATGTGAAATAGGCTACGTTTCTGCCTATTTTGCTGATGAATAGTTATACCATTTAATTCTTTCAGTAGTTTGTTATAAAAATATTTCATTCTGGGCGAGTCTGTGTTTTTATTACCAAAAGATTCAGTGATAATATTGATTTCCATTAAATTAATTCTTAAACAGCGTTGCTCATACACTACCGGTATTTGAATTGGAATGCTTGAGAAGAGTAAATAGCCAAGGTCTGGGTTGGTTATTTTAATTTGTTGAGTGTGGCCCGTGGTGAATAATAGAAACAACATCATTGCACAGAAGGTTCCTGTGGAAGTTTAACGGCATTAGTTTTCTTTTGTTTCTTAAATTGTGTTTTGTAGTATTGGGTTTCCCTATTTCGATTAGTAATTTTGTAATAGTCTTCGTCTATTTTTTCTACATTTTTATTTGCCATAAATGGATTTTCTAATTTTCCCTTTTGAAGTGGACCTTTTCTGTATCTAGTGTCAATGTTAAATTCCTGTCGATCTTCATTTATTTTATCTATTTGCCTTTCTTTAATATCTTGGGTGTCTAATATTGGGTGCCCAGCGTATAAGAATATTTGAGCAGGTGTTTGTCCAGTGGTGTCATGTTTTATTTTATGGTTGTATGTGTAAAGAATTGTCTGCTTAATTTAACTTCTTCATCATCGGATGAGTTGATTATTCGGATTTTTTCATTTATTGTCTTATGTAGTCTTTCGATGTCTGCTACACCGGTTTTTGCCGTGTTGAGTTGCAATTCAATTCCTTCTGCTTCAAGCCATCGCTTTAGAGTCAAGCTGGTGAAAGCTCCGTCTCTGTCTGCCTTTAGTAATTTGGGTTTACCTAACTGATTAAAAATGCGCATTAGCGCGTTCCTGCATTCTATCCAATCCTTTGTTTTAATATGTTCAAGGGTAGCGAATTTAGAATAAATGTCAATGCAACTGATGTAATGTGGTTTTCTTTGAATAATTTAGTAATTTTCTGTATACCTGGATGTAAAAGTTTTTCATGCGATTGAAGTATAATTTCTTTGAATTCGGCGTATGAACAAACATTCTTTAATAGGTAGAGGCTGCGAATTACTTTATTGTAAGTGGTATTAATAATTTCTCTGTATGCTCTTTGAATGATTTCAAAATCTACAACGCTTTCAAGATAAATAAAGTAAAATTTGTTTGGCCTTTTTGGATTGTGATAATGGAGTTACCGAATATTGTTAAATGCCCTACTATATTTTTATCGGATTAAATGAAAATTATTTGTGTTTTGAAATAGTTAATTGGTTTTTCTGTTAAATGAATTAGGTTACTATTATCTTCTTCTGCACTATGTTGAGTAACTTCACTGTGGTGATTTTCTTCAATTTTAATTCTTGATAATGCATCGGCAACTGAAATTTCTATCCCTTTAATATAGTCAATTTTAAATTGGTATTCGTTTAACTTGGTTCTCCATCTTTGTAACTTGGCATTCGGTTCTTTTAAGGTATGCAGCCATCTAAGAGGTTGATGGTCACTAGCAATGAGAAAATGTCGTCCTAGTAAATAATGTGGAAAAGTTTTAGTGGCCCAAAATATGGCGAGTAATTCTTTTTTGATAGCACTGTAATTTAATTTATGTTCATTAAGTGTTCTCCTAATAAAGGATATAGGATGACAATTTTGAGAAAGTACGGCCCCAAGAGCTAAATTACTGGCATCTGTGGTTAAAGTGCATTTTTTTTCAAAATCGGGTAATTGGAGAATTGGTTCTGTAATTATTAAAGCTTTAAGTTTTTTGAATGCTTCTATGTAGTCGAAATTTTGTGTATCTATCTTTGCTCCTTTTTTTAACATTTGGTCATTGGTTTTGCTATGGCTGCGTAGTTTGGGATAAATTTACGATAATAACCGGTTAATCCAAGGAAAGCTCTAATCTCTTTTACTTTTGTTGAAATTGGATATGAAACTATGGCTTTAACTTTAAGTGGTTTGGTTTTATGCCATTAGGAATTACGATGTGACCAAGAAAGCTAGCTTCTTTTTTTTAAGAATTCACATTTGTCTAACTGTAATTTTAAATTTGCTTCTGCAAGTTTGGAAAAAACTAGTTGTAATGAATTTAAATGTTCGGTAAGGGATGCGGAACAAATTATAATATCGTCTAAATACAATAAACAGTGTTTATTGAGCAACGGTCGAAGGACCGTGCACCTTTGAAAAGTAGCTGGTGCATTTCTAAGGCCAAATGGCATTCGAAGGTATTCGTAATGACCGCTTTTGGTGGAAAATGCAGTTTTGATATTGATTCTGGGTCCATTTCTATTTGATGCCAAATCGATAGTTGTAAAATATTGACATTTTCCTAGATTACCAAGGATTTCGTCCATGTTTGGTATTGGATATCTGTCGGGAATAGTTAATTCATTGAGCTTTCTATAATCAATTACTACTCTATACTTAATTTTACCAGAAGCATCCGGTTTTTTGGGTACTACCCAGGTAGGACTATTGTATGGTGAATTACTTTCCCTAATTAATCCTTGATTAAGCATTTCCTGCACTTGGTTATCGACTTCAATTTCGTGCGCTTGAGCAAGTGGGTACTGTTTTGAATAAGGGGCTATACAAATGTAACATTTTCCATTTTTTTTTTTTTTTTTTTTTGTTTGATAATTCGATATTTTATATTCCAAAAATATACTGTAAAAGCGGCAATGTCATATCTTTTGTAAGTTTTTTATATTTTTCAAATATCGTAAGTCATTGTATAGGAAATATTATCTACTTTAATGTCCTTTCTGAATTTCATAATTTCATCAATTCAGCTACTGGTTCGGCCGGAATCGTGTCAGCAGTTGAGGTATTTTTTGCATCTCCATAAACTGCGTATAATCCCGTTATTTTTCAATATTCTTGTGGAAAAAAAATCTGAAAATCTGAAAAATCTGAAAATATACACTATTATGTGAAAAAAAGTTTAAAACATTCTAGCAAGAACTTTTTTTTTTTTAATTTCCGAAAATTGCCTATTTTTTCACCTGTTACACTGGTATAGGCCCTTAAACTCAATGTATTTAATATCTTTATCTATCTCGTTTGCCTCCAAGGAAGGATCCAGAAAGGTGATCGAAGATTCTACCTGAGTTTTTGTTTGTTGAAATACCGTCCTGAAGTTATGGTCAGCTGATACTTCTGACCGGTGTTCTGCGAAAGCTCTTGCAATATCATTTTTATTGGTTTTTTTTGGGATCGGTCGTTAGAAAGTAAAATGCAGTGTATATTATGCCTCAGTTTTCTGCCACAAAACGTTAATGTTAATGTTTGACCACATTTAGTGGGAGTCGAATTTGGGCTAATTTCCGAGGTAAAAGTTTGTAGGGCGGTCTTTATACCCTTGCAGAGGGTATTATAATTTTGACCAGATGTTTGCAACGCAGTGAATGAGGCATCTCCGACCCCATAAAGTATATATTCTTGATCAGCATCACCAGTCGAGTCGATCTAGCCATGTCCGTCTGTCTGTCCGTCTGTCTGCCTGTCCGTCTGTCGTTTTCTACGCGAACTATCCTCTCAGTTTTTGAGCTATCGGGCTGAAATTTTCAGCATAGTCTTATTTCTTTAGCACGCAGTATATATGTCGGAACGACCGAACTCGGACTACTATATCCTATAGCTGCCATAGGAATGATGGCGAAATTAATGTACAAAAAATTTTAACTTCTCTGTTTTTCAACGAATTTCTATAAATTTTCAGACATAGCAGTTTTTAATGGTTCTAGAATTACGGTTTTAATTTCATTAAGATCGGACCACTAAATCATATAGCTGCCATAGAAGCGATCGGTCGATTTATATGAAATTTACAAAATTCTATATTTTTTCAACATTACTAAAATGGTTCGATTTTCAATGATCCAATTGCAGACTGCAAGGGTATACCAACTTCGGTTTACCGAAGTTAGCTTTCTTTCTCGTTTTAGTTTGCTTTAATGCTCTTCTAAAAAGCGGCTTGATTTTTTTTATAATTTATTATGTTTTCGACATTTATAATTTGTTTTAATTTGTTCCACGCTCTATTCCTTGTTGTTTTTAGCTCTTTAAGTTGTTTGTTCCACCAGGGGACTGTTTGCTTTCTGTTGAATAAAGGGTTCGATTGAGGAATAGCAATATTCGCGCTTTGTCTTACAACTTTACTGATATTTGCTGATTCTTGGTTAATATTGTCGCTACTTGTATAATGCATATACAAAGAATCTATAAGTTGACGTTTAAGGTATGCAGGTCTTGCTGGTCGCTCGGAAAAAGCTGGACATCACGTGGGGAAGCGACGGACGCGAGCAGGATGCTAATGACGCCAAGTTAATGGAATGCTATTCAATAGAGGCACCCAGATGTATGGAATATGCTCCATTAATACGCCGTCTGTGGCAGAATCGACGCATTAGAATAGCGGATGGGAGAAGACTTGAATTTCAAATTGTAAGTTCGCATCTGTTGGATGCAAGAATAGTTTTATTTATACTTTAAACCATCTATGTAATTTTTCAGAGCGATTCTGTTAGCTATTTTCTAGACGACATCGAGCGGCTGGGCAACCCAGATATGAGCCCTCGCACAAGGATTACACTGTCGCAAAGCAACTAAAGGTGTTTATGAATTTTGTGTAAAAGTACACGTGATTTTATTGATTTTATGCATACTGTAAAATGGATTAAAATAAACAGCTGACAATTGCAGAACATTCCATTTGTGTTTGTCGATGTTGGTGGGCAGCGGACTCAGCGTCAATAGTGGACTAGATGTTTTGATACATCTGTAGCTTCGATTATATTTCTGGTATCTAGTTCGGAGTTTGATCAGGTGCTTGCGGAAGACAGGTAAGTTATTATATATTATGTATTACACCAACATAATTGTGAAACAAAGTCAAAACACTTTCAAGAAAATTTCAACTATATTATTTTTGAACAAAAGTGATTTGCTGCAACAGAAGGTCGGTAATCCTGAGACTGCTATACGCTGGTATTATCCGCAGTTCAATGGAAACGCCCACTCGCTCATGGATGTTCAAAACTTCATACTGCAAATTTTTATGAGCATACGCCGCAGCAACAGCTGCAGTAGGATCTACCATAATTTCACCACCGCCATTAATACACGCAACATTAATATTGAGTTCAATTCCGTAAAGGATACGATATTACAGCGTGATTTAAATGCTCTTATGTTGTACTAGCAACAATTATGGAATCTTGAAAACAATTTTGGAACAACGCTGTAGTATTATATAAATATAAACAAATATTACTACATTTTTTTACCAACCAATGTGCCAGCTGTCAGGAATACATATTTAATTTCAATAGGGACCCAATTTTTGATAACTTTTTAACTATTTCGTAATTTTCAATTGAATGAAATTATATTATTACTGTTCACACATGAACATGAACACGTATGTATATATAAATATATATTTATCTTTAAGCATGACTCTAAACATAGCGGCAGGTTGAGCGTAACACAAATAATGTAATGTAAACTGAACCCCTGCATGGGATCTCATATCTTTAAATATAGCGGCCAAATGGGCCTAACACAAAACACTTTTGTATTTGTAATTTGAATACATGCGTGGGATCCACGAATTATGTGTTCACCCCTATCGCACTGAAGAATGTATCCCTTGTTAATGGATAAACAGACCACTCCGTGGGTCTAGCTATAAGTCAAGAATAAGATTTGATGTTAGCTACCTAAGCTAGGATCTATATAAAGCTTAGTCCGCTCCTAATAAAAATCAGTTTGAAATATCAACTGAAGAAATGTAGACGTTTGCTTTATTTGCAGCCTCTCTTACAATTACTATATGTACAAGTAAGTTTGTATTTTATTTATGAACAACTGTATACATAGTGCTGAAAAAAATAAAAGAAGCAATTTAAATGGAGCTTAAATTTTAATTTTGAGACAATATGATACCAAGGAATTGTTCTGGATATAGTTTGCTTATCAATAAGAGATGTGTTCAAAAAGTACCGCGATTTTTTAATTTTCGCGGGTTACGTATATTCGAATTTAGATTTTTTTGTGGCGTTATGTTGGTACTCATGTCTCTCACTTATGCCGACAGGCTCGGCCAATTTGAATGTTCACTTAATTGTTGACAGCTGCTTTGCTTGCACGTGTTTTGGATCGTCTTCGATTTTTACCTATTCAAACAAATGGATCAAAGAACCTGTATCAAATTTTGTGTTAAAAACGAAATTAAGTACGCGGATGCATTCCAACTGTTGACTGTGGCATACTGAGAAGCTACCTTGGACCGAAGCAACGTTTATCGTTGGTACAAAATGTTCTCAGAAGGCCGAGAAAAAAAGGCCGAAAAGAGCAAAAATAGGCTTTTGCCCACGATAACGCCCCTGCTCACGTTGCTTGTGCGCGACTTTTTGGCCAAAAACAACACACTAATGATGCCGCAGCCACCGTATTCCCCACATCTGGCCCCCTGTGACTTTTTCTTGTTTCCTAAACTGAAGAGGCCCATGAAAGGACGACGTTTCGCTACGCTTGACGAGATAAAGACGGCATCAATGGAGGAGCTAAACAAGATAAAAAAAAAGATTTTTTGAAGTGCTTCGAAGATTGGAAAAACCGTTGGCACAAGTGTATAATATCTTAAGGGGATTACTTTGAAGGTGACAAAATAGATCTTCATGATTAAATAAATAATTTTTGAAAAAAACACAAAACTCGCGATACTTTTTGAACACACCTCGTATACTGTAAGATAACAAAGATATAGCCGATTAGTGGAGATGCCAGGTATTATAATAAAATCTCGGTACATTTTGTTCCAAATATTACAGAAACTATATAAATAAATATAAGTATGTATATGTTTCAAATATTATCACCTTCATCCTAATTTCTCCATAAACTGAATTTTATTGTATGAAGAAAAAAATCTAAAATTGTGATAAGAAATTATACATTTTCTTTGATATCTAAGCGCATTTAAAAAAAATGGGATAGCCCTATTAGCAAATGTGAATTTTGACACCAAATTTGTTCAGTAAAAATGCACTTTATCAACAAAATGGTGAAAAGTTGGCCAAATTGTGCCACCAGAGCATTTGTAAGTGTATTTGTAAGTGCATTTGTAAATTTGTAAGTACATTTTTTTAATACATATGTATAATCTAACCAAATTTGAATAGACGTTTATTTCTTGCAAGTGTATTCAAATAAAAATTGAATTTTTTACTTTAAATAAATATATTTATTGAAAACGTTAAAGAATATTAACATATTTATATAAACGAATACGGAGTACGAGTATGTGTAAACTTATACATCTTTATATATATAGACCCTTTGTTTATCATAGAGTGGGGTGAGCACTTTACAAATGACGAATATAGGAAACTTGATAACTTAATATATGAAAGCAACAACAATCTCATTACTTAATTGTCCACTTTAAAATTAATCTAACATTTTCATGTTCGGCAATTCTGCAGCAAATATTGTACATAAGTACCTGGGGGATCAAGGGTATTATAACTTAGTGTAGTATACATTCTTTTTTTATTCTCCCTCATAGGTTAACAAAAATTTACTGTTAACATTAAAATATAATAATAATAATAATCTTTCCCCCAACCGGGTAGGAGAACTTTTTAACGTTATACTCCGTCTCATATCGGGTGTGTTGGGGTACAGATTTACAAACAAGATAATAAGTGCGAAGATTTTGATTTAAAGATTTTGAAGAACATTGTCCTCACTAATCAGGGGCATAGATATGCAATTAGAGTGTGGAAGTGAGTAAGGATAGAATGAGGTAGTGTCGAAAGTAACAGAGAAATATGTAGATTGAATGAAAATTTGCAAATAAATAAATGCGATATCGGAAAGTGAGGAATAGGGGAAAGGAGTCGCTTAGTTTTATAGAGTCCTAATTGAAGGAGTCTAGTTATATGGAAGGTTTAATGTTGCCTTCCAAGCCGAGACTTCTGCGTCCGTTTGATGAGATGGTTGATAGCCGCTTTTCGAGTCGAGACTTCTGTGTCCCAAAAACGTTGATCGATGCTCTCAGCGCGACTTCGTTGTCGTCTGTAGGATGATTGCGGGAGTCCTCGATAAAACACCTCCTTCGACTTCTTTGTCGAGTAAAAAGGGTTTAACGAAAAACGAAGGTTTCGTCTTAACAAAGAGTTTTATTGATACGATGCGTTCTGCTTCAGGTCTTCTTCTCTATTGTTGCCAGCAACGGCTACGCTTAAGCTTGGAGTTAAAAGCTACAAGTGAAAGCTTAGCGCCATGCACATACATAATAACATATTGATCTTATTTTAATAAGTGAGGGTATGTTTAGGTATACATGACTCCCCCAGCGTAAGTTTTGACAATGTATTTTTTTTTTCTTTATATAGTTAAAAAAATTCTTAATTTTCACAATCTTCATTTTGAAATTTATATCTTCTTTTAACTTGATCCTTATAGATTTTTTTTGTTGGGTCGTTGTTTGATATCATGTAGTTACCAATCTGTTTGTGGTTACTTATTTCTTTGTATTTTGGGTTCGATTTTCCTACTTGATTATTCTTAACAAATATATTTGCGAAGTTTGGCGTACTTATTTTATCTTGTTTTGCATTTAATGTCTGTTTATTCCTTTCTAGTTTTTCCGATAATTTGGAAATGTCCTCGTGACAAAGTATATTATTAAATAAATCTATCGGTCTAGTATTTGTGGTTGAATGTATTGTGTTATTGTAACATACAATTGCTTTGTAAACATTTTCTTGAACTGTGTCTGTATTGTTTGGATCTGCGTTATACAATCGCATATGTTCGTTTAGTGTTAAATGTAATCTTTCGACGTCCGAGTTCCCGGTTTTCTTATAAGGAGTTGTAAAGTGCACATCTATGTTATTATCCAGGAGAAATTGCTTAATTACGACAATGTTAAATTCGTTATCAGTTACAATCTTCTTTGGCTTTCCTAAATATTGAAACCTTAATTTTATTGCGTTAAGCAAAGAGATCCAGGATCTATCTTTAATATATTGAGCGGTTGCATACTTGGACATTTTGTCAATTGAAGTGACATACATAATGCTTTTTTTAGGGAACCAGATGTCTATGTGAATTATATCGTTTATTTTTTCTGGCGTTTCAGTAATATTCAAATTATATTTTATAGGTTGCCGATCATATTTGGCTAAGTTACATACTTTACAATTATTTATATAATTTTGAATAACTTTTTGCATTTTTGGGTAGTAATATTTTTCTCTTATAGATATAAAAATTTCGTTAATACCTCTGTGATTGTTTTTTG
>VNJZ01012019.1:0-146950 GCA_008042795.1 Drosophila asahinai
AGCCGCTCCACGCCGCGCCGCCATTGACGTCAAGTTCATTGCCGTGTTGTTGTTTTTCAGCATTACTTTTGGTTTTGGTGTGTGAGTGTGTGATTTTGGCGGGTTCAAGGACTTGAAGCATAAAAATATAATAAAGTTCATTGCCACCTGTTTACATTTCTATTAGAAGTTTATGCTGTTTTTGGACTTTGCCTTTGTTTTCGTTCGCGCGTTCGTGCTGCTCTTTGTTGACCAGTTTTTCATTAAGCGAAACCAATTTCTGTGGCGTGATTTCTCAAGGAATTGAAGCCCTTATAGCCTTAGCTATTAAAATAGTTTGCTAAAATCCAATCAAAGTCGGCCTGGGCCTGGGCTTGCAAAAACCATCTGATAAACGAAATATGCTTCATCGTTCAGAGATTATTAATTATGCAACAACACAACCAACGGGCTGCACCATAAAACTAACCAAACAAACGTACAAAAATTTGAATAAAAATCAAAAAGCCATAAAAACAAGGTGAGCAAATGCGTCAATGAAAGTTTCAGCTGCTGGCTGGCGGGCGAAGCTAAATTTAGAGCAACAAAGAGCCAAAGATTAAGATACGAAATGGAACCAGACTTGAGATATCTATGGATGATAGCTCTAGTCTATAGGGAGGGACCTGACCTGGGAACAGAAAGCAAAGCAAGGCAAAGCAAAGCAAAAGCAGACAGCAGTTCGATCCACTTTAATGGATCGATGATCGGTCTGTGTGTGTGCGTGTGTAGGGGAAGGCCCCAAGGGCCTGGCCTGGCCCTAAAACAGGTGTATTATCTGGGCACTCGTCAATGGAAATAGTCGTTGATTGTTGGGTCCGCCGATGTGCGTCACACACATTGGAATGCGGTTGGTTTACTTTTCAGACCGAGACCCCAATGGAAATCAGAGAAATATCGGGGCGCCGCACCGACAGATTCAGAGATTCGGATTGGGGTTCCAAGAGAGCGGAGAGAAGTCAGTCCCTCTCTATGTTAAGACATGACCTCAGAGCTATCCGCCGTGATACACCCACGAGTCCAATCTAAACAAAATAAACATCAAATTCTCCAATATTTGAACTCTGCCGCTTTAACGCACCACAGAGAATAAAAAACAAAAAAAACCAAGCAAAGTTGCCAACCTACTTTTTTGAAATTTTTGCCTCTTTTTCTTTTTTTAAGTTTTGTTTTTGTTTTTGGCGACTGCGAGGCTAATTAAGCCGACGATCTGCGTCAGCGTCTGAAACTGGTCAACCCATTGGTGAATGGCAAGAAGCAAGCACACAGAAGCAGAAGCAGAGAATAAAACAGGAAATACCCAAAATTCCGAAATTGTATTGTGTTGTTTCCATTACATTGGTTGGGTTTTGGGCTTAAACCAGATCTCGACGTCAGAGAGACAGACCATCACCGGCAGCAGACCACCTCATTTGCATCAAGACGAATATATATATAATAATAATAGCGAGGAGGAGGCGATATCAAGAGGATCCATAAAAATGTCGTGGAAAAATTTGTCGGGGGAGAATATCATCGAGAAAGTTTCCCCCTTAGCTAAAAAAAAAAAAGAGTGGTGGGCGTGGAAAAACCAGATGACACCAGGTCCGAGAGTCCGATCTGATGATACAAATCCTATATATGCATCATATGTGGGGGATGGGATATATGTAACCGATCTATAAACATAGCGAACCGCCTAATGTCTCCTCCTTGTGTCTGTGTCGGTGTCGTCGGTTCGTCGTCGTCTGCGGCGTCTAGACAAAAATGACATTTAAATTAATCTATTTTATTGCCAGGCCAACGCCGTTGGACGTTCTGTTCTGCTGCCAGCCAGCCAAGCTAGCAGCACCACCGATCCTCGCTCTGTCCCCCAGAACACACCGAACGAACACCTCCTCTCTGTGTTCAATTTATATTTATAAATAAGATTTTCGTCTACAGAATGCAGCCAATTGAAAGCAAAAATGCACCCCCGGCGGCGGGGCATTTGATTAGAAATAGCTAGAGGCGGCGTCTCTATATCTATCTGAATACCCCAAGGTGTGTGTTATGGCGGTGGCCAACAAACGCTTATTGCGAAAGGAAAAACCAAAAGCGTACACGCTAAATATACACAAAATGTTTTTATAATTTTGGCACAACATTAAAATTGAAAATCGCTAAGCGAGGCCACACACAGCAGATCCATAAAATCGAAAAGGTAAAACTATCATTAGCATTTTTCGGTTTGTTTGTTGAATGGCAAACGAGCCCCTCAAAAAGGCGGCCAGCAGAAAAAAATTCTGATGAGCTATTTAATAATTTCAATTGAATTATCTGTAGCTTCTTTAACACGAAGATAACTTCTTTAGGGAAGATAGTACACGCAAAAAAAAAAAACAAGAGTATACTCAAGCAGTATAACGAGTTAAGTATAGTTTTTATACTCTTTAGATGCAATTGTGTATTTTTGAGTGTTATTTTTATACGAACCTACATCGAAATTAGTGCTTTTCTGTTTGTCGCGTTAGTGATTATTATGAAATATTGGTGCAGATGAATATAAAATTTATACTTTCGTAGTATTAAATTGATAAGCATCTTATTAAGAAATTTTTCATACTCAAGAGTATAGAATTCATGTAACAATCGTATAGGTTCTATGATGATTTTTTTTTTTTTTTTTTTTTTTTGTGTATATTATCTAGCTTAGGTTCTTGAGGTAATTAATAATTAAATTCATTTATTCAGGGTTAGATCCCAGGTCCCCATGTGTATGTTTCGTTTTTCTGATACTTAGCGCGTGGTATTTGACCCTGGTGATGTGTAGATTTTGTTTTTGCACTACTGCGATCGCGAAAAACTTCAAACTCTTTCTAAATTAATAAGAGATACCAACTAACGATGATAGTGCAAATCTAAGATATAAAATATCATACGATTTAAGTTTTTTATACACATAAAAGTAATAAAAATTCGCGGAAATTTTTCAGCCTTTGTTATTCCTCTTCCCCCTTTTTCCCTGCTCCATGTTCTTGGCCTCGTATATTTGATTTTTATGGGACAGCGCGGATCAGGCGATAATAGATAGATTTTTTTTTTGGGAAGCCCAAGCGACGACATGTTTTGCATAATTCAGAGCGTTTTCTTGGCCTGGTAAAAACCCACAACAATTCTCCCCAGACACAATACCTGCTGCATTGGAATCATCGTCGGCACTCCGTCCATATTTTTAGACCAAAATTGTAAATGTGTGCAGGAATTTTGGAACAGAAAATTTTGAACTTTGTGGGGGCGACGGGCGGATTTCCTCGATTTTTTTTTTCAGCGCCGCCTTTGTGTCATCGAAAGCGAGGCCTGCTGCTTTCCGCTTTTCTTGCGAGGCAAATTATAGTGAAATGCGCTTATGAATGAAAATGCACACGGAGGGAGGAAGAGAGAGAGAGAGAGCGACCAAAACAAGAATGCAAATGCAATTCTCTCTCTCTCTCTCCACCCACTCTGAGCTGTGGCTCTCTCCCACTCACACTTACGTTGTTTCTGCGCCTTGCCACAACTATTACAAAACTCGGCTCTCCTCTCTCTCAAAACTCTACTCTCCTGGCTGCGTAGAATGCGAGCGAGAGAGCGAGATGGCCGCTCTCTGTTTGTGTATGTTGTAATTGCGATTCGGGTACAAATTCCAATGGGCACACGCAGGAAGAAGAGGAAGCACCAGCAGCATACACACACCGACAAGAATATGTCTCCAATAAAGCGCGCGTATTTTTTTTTTTCGGCTCTGCGCGTGTCACTGTGTATGTGTGTGTGTGGGGCTTTTAATTTTATTTATTTGCTCGCTTTGAT
This sequence comes from Drosophila asahinai, assembly GCA_008042795.1. Taxonomy (NCBI): domain Eukaryota; kingdom Metazoa; phylum Arthropoda; class Insecta; order Diptera; family Drosophilidae; genus Drosophila; species Drosophila asahinai. Next base: position 3,826 of record VNJZ01012019.1, read on the forward strand.
TTTTCACACTCTCGTTTTTTGTTTTATTTCTTTTTTGCACAAATAAATTTCAAGTAATAATCTCACGTAGTATATGTTTGTTGAAACAAAACACACAAAATTCGCCAGGAAGCAACAACAACAATAACAACGATAACAATAATTCCGACGCAGTAGGAAAATTTTATAAGAACGAGACGAGACGAGACGAGGCTCTGATGGTATGTGTGAGTGTCTGTGCTTTGATAGGAACTCTTCTTTTTTTCTGCAAACGGTACTTCTTCTTGGCTCTGTCACTTTTTCTTGTACTTGTTTGTTTTGTATATTTCGTAATTTTAATTATTTTAACATTAATTTGACTAATGAAAACAATCGGTTGAAGTGAACACAACACGGAGGAGGAGGAGGAGAACAACGACGAACGAACACACACGTTACAAGTATTTTGATTTGATTTTTTTTTATGTAATTTGTTTGGCCTTTTGCGGAGTATTATTTAATCGCACGAACTTGGGGCGTGTATATGTGTATATGTATATGTATATCAATGCCAGCGCGGCGTGCCTGTGTGTGTGCGTGAATCGAGCGCCGCCGCGTGCACGAAACGTCCGGTTTGAAAGCAAGCACACAGAATATGTGTGTAGGCCTTTTTTCCAACACCGCGGATGATATTTTTCCGCGACACAACCAACCGCCTTCGTTGAAATTTTGGGATTTATCATCGGCCGACTTGGGTTCGGACTGTCGTTACTTGTATTTATAGGCAACGCTCTCTTTTCCTCTTCGGCTGTTTGTTTCGCTCTCAAATTGCGGCGTCGGCTTTTCGCTCTCTCTCTCTCTTTCGCTGTTAATGCTCGCCAATGTTAATACTAGGTTCTGAACAATTTTCTGTAAACCATATTTGCAGACACAAATTAAAGTGAATAAGTTACGGGGCTGAAATCATAATGACATGAACTCATAATGACAGACCCAAGAAGTATTACAAAATCAATCACGCATAAAAGTTTTTTTTCACCTTCTTTTTAGTTAACAGCTTAGTTTCTTCCGCTTAACAGTGACGGGCCGTAACAGCGGTGACAATGATGCCAGCAGCCGCAGAGAGAGAGCACCAGGCGGCAGGCAGCCGAATGGAGCCGAGCGCCACACGAAGAGAGCGGCCACCGAGGGTGAGTCTGGTTGAGAGCGCCAAGTTAAATGGGGCCAAAGCAGCGCAGTCGCTTCGCCGCTGGCGTCGCAATTTTTTACAAGGCGAACAAGTTGCGCGCCACTTTTCAGTTGGCAGAGAGAGAGAGAGAGAGAGTAATTGTTGCACTGTAATTGTTTGCCAGCGACTTTTTATAAATAAACAATGTCCAAGGCAAAACTAGTTCCAATCCACAAAATGAACACAAGATCCCAACGAAGAGCAAAGAGCGCAGCAGCAGCTACGCGCGCTCTTTTGCCTGAAAAGAGCGAGAGAGCGACCGCATTCCTAACTGTAAACAAGCAAGAAGCAGAGCAAAAGCAAGGGAGAGAGAGAGGAAGGGGCCCAAGAATGCGGCGCTGCTGGAAAAACTCGTTTTTCCCGCTGGAAAATGTGGACAAAAAAGAATTTCAGGAATTTTCGCGCCCCTAAGAGCGACAGAGAGCGAGCGTCGTGTAAAAATAAACAACAAGCGAAGCGAAGGGGAAGCGCAGGCGGAGGGAAAAGGAATACACACAACAAAACGAGGAAGTGGAAGAAACGGCAGCAAAACAGAGCGGACAAAACAAAATGCGTGAAAAGCGAACACAAACGAATTGGAACAAGAGGGGCGAAACACAGAGAGAGAGAAACGGCGACGGCGACTTCAAATGTAAATAAATATTATAAAATACATGAGTGTGTGTCGGTGTGTGTAACAACAGTAATAATAATAACAACAAAACTGAGCAACAGACGACATGCAAGTGAAAGGCGTCTGCGTTTTTTTCCTTCTCCTTCTCCTTCGTCTTCTCCTCTGCTTCTTCTTGTGTGTTTTGTTTGCAAAAAGTGGTCAAGAGGTAGATGGGAAGAAGACAACGTACAGAGGAAGGAAGGAAGGAAGAAAATAAGAGGCAGGAGCGAAGAGGGGAGGATAACAACTTCACATTTCGCTGATTACGTTTTGCGCGCTACGCCGAAGAGAAAATTAAATAAATAAATGATTTATTATTGCCCGAGCTCCTCTGCTAATAATAAAAAAACAAGCATAAAAAAAAAACTACAGAAAACGAGAAGAAATAACAAAGAAAACATTAAAGCAAAGTTTTCCCCTACTTTATTATTATTTTTAGTGTTGTTTTCTTTTCGAGGCAACGAACTCCAGTTGTTAAATAAATATAAATAAATTCGGTTTACTGCGCTTACAAGTTTTTTTTTACATTTCAGTTTATTTTTACGGTCAGCTTTTTAATTAAAATATATATTTATAATCATTCACCTTTTTCAATCGATTTTAAAGCGAGTATTTTTTTATTTACTGATCACTTTACGACTTTGATCTTTGGTTTTTGGTGTAGGAATTTTTTATGAACATATAAAACTGGCAATGGAAAGTTTTTTATACTGAACTGTATAAAAAAAGAAGCCTTAAGTATTTTATTAATATAAGGCTGTTTTATAGCGAAAACTATATTTATTGTATTTATTTTGTATTTATATATTGTATTGTATTGTATTTGTATTTATTTTTCAAAACTGTTCAGTATAAAAACAAACTAGATTGCATTCCTAAAAATGTAAAGAAAACATTATCCCAAAATTATTAGAATACGTTTTATAACGTAAGCAGAAGTACGCTACACCTTTAAATTATTATATTTATAAAATATGGAATAGAATGGAAATAAACTTGAATAAACTTGAAAAAAGGGAATAATGTTTAGGAACATCTAGAATTCCGACTTCCAACTTCATAATTTTCTTATTTTTAGTTGGAATCGCAAAATTATGATTATTATCAGTTTCTTGTACTTTTTTTAATTTCTCCTATACAATTTCAATTAATTATTCTTTTTTTAGCATTATTTTTACTTTTTTTAATTTCTCCTAAACAATTTTAATTAATTGTCCTTTTTTTTAGCATTATTAGGAAACCAATTGATTTATTTGTTGTAAAGTTATTCAGTTATTCTTTGCTTTAACTTTAGAACTATTCAGTTTTCTGGTTTTTGCCATAATTTCCAAGCAATATTTTGCTTTTAATTTGCTGTCAATTGTTGCCTTGTAATATTTTAGCTTTCAGCTTTTAGTTGCTTGTATTTTTTGGTTTAATAATATTTACCTTGATGGACTTCAGTCTGCGCACAACAAAGTTGTTGAATTTATTGGACCAGCTTTTGCATTTCATGGGTAGGCCGGAAAAGTCTCCTCCCGAAGAAGAAGGAGACGGCTTTGGAGGAGATGGCGAAAGACAACGGTAAAAACACGGATTGCTTCACTCTTCACTCATAATTTCGCATCAGTAATTATCTCTTTTGCTTTCCAACTGTTTTTCAGTTCACTTGTGGTTTCACTTCAGCGACAATTGTTTTATGTTTTTATGTATTTTGTTTTTGCCTTTTAATTGTAATTGTAATTGTAATTGCAGTGCGTACGCACACGCACACACACGCGAGCGCAGAACGTAAACACGGTTAGAAAAAAAACAAACACGAAACGAAGACTGCTGCTGCTCGCTTTTCCTTTTGGCGCGCGCTGAAAGCCAGACGAAGGAAAACCCTGTGTTAGTGTTGTATGTTTTTGGTTTGCCTCGACTGGTTGCGACTTGTCGATTTCTGTTTCTGTCGTCCGTTCTTCCAACCGAACCGAGCGAAGTTTGAAATTCAACTGACTTCGTTTGTTTGAATTTCAGCGTTCGACACTGAAAATGGCCCGAGTGGCCGTCGGAACGGTGGGGCGGCGGAACGGCGCGGAATGGAACTGGGAACGACTGGGACTGGGCGCTCAGGGTGGGCCATTCGCGCCAAAAATTCAAGCTGTTCACTTCGCTGGCAGGGCAAACATGAAGTGGATGGGGATAATTTTATTTTATGTTATTTTTATGAGTTTTTGAAAATATTTAAGTTAAGTAAAGGTTAATAAAAATTTATTTTTAACTAGTTATTGCAGAAAAATGATGAAAGCCTTCTTTTAAAGATAATATCCTTACAATGATAATATTTCTTTATTTTTGCTTGAAAACATTATTTGTAAGCACTTTGCGCTTAAATTTTAATGATTTTCCCGCTGAAAACAGTTACAAATGCAAAATGCAAAATTCGAAAATGCAAAACTGCAGAAAATGCAAAAATTCGCACTTCGAATTTGCGATTTGCAAGTCATGGTTCCCGTTATTGCCGCGAATTGGCAAACGATTTGCGTTTTCTCCTACTCCTCCTTCTCCTCTGCCGCCCATCAATTATTTATGAGCAACTTGTGACGCACTTGTTTTCCATTTCTTCTACTTTATAATTTCTTCGACCTGCAGTGCTTTTTCTTTTTCTTTTTTGCTCTTTTGAAGATCTTTCTGCGGGAACAATAACAACAAAACATAGTTCTTCGCGAAGTTTCGTGTTTGAAACATCTAACGATTTGTTTGTGTGTCTCCTCTGCCCCGCTATCTGCCTCTCTTTCTGACCCCCCCCCAATTATGTGCATTTGCTGGAATTTGAACTATTTGGAACTGCCACCGCCGCCCCCTGCTCACTCTTTTTCTACCCAAACGATCGTTCGTTGATCCGCGCTCTTAAGTTCAATCCCGCGGAATGCCTTCCACAATTGCAGTCCACAATTCATTGCGATCGCTTAGTTCCACGTCTTCCCAAACGTTCCCTGTTTTGGTTTCACTACGTTCGCGCGCCTTTTTCGTTTGCATGTGTGTGTGAGTGAGTGGAAATTCACTTGTCTGTCGCCGCCGCCGTCGTCTGCTGCTCTCGTTCTCGTTTTTACGTTTTTACTACGAAACCCAAGCCGCGCGCCTATGCTTGGCGGCTGCGAGAGCGAGACGCAGCGAAAACAAAACAAAATTGAGGGGTGGGGTAGCGAAGAGGAGGAGGACGGTGAGGACTGCAGTCGCTGCTGCTGCTGCGATGCCTGCTCCTCTGCCAGCGTCGACTGCGCCGCTGACGCTGTTTCGTCATCGAGTTTTTCCCCTTGTCGCTGTTGTTTTCCTCCCTCTCTATATCTCTTTCTCTTTCTTTTGCTGATGCTTCTTCAATGTTTTGGCTTGCAATTTTCCGAGTGGAGTTTTTGTTTTTGTATTTGTTCTTGTTGCTGTTTTGGTTTTTCCGATATTATCTTCTTTTAGTTACTTTATTTTTTGTGGGAAATGCATTTTCAGGCATTTTAGGTAGAAAATTTGTATAAGTTTATTGTAATTTTATTTATTAGTTTAAGGAATTTTTTACTAAAGAGCTTTTTAATTTTTCTTGGGAAAATGTTAAAGCAATAATTAAAAGGATTAAAAAGACGTTGTTATTAATCTTTTAAAATAATTAAAATGTACTTTGTTTATATGTAAATATATTTTTATAAATTTCTTTATAATTTTTTTATAATCTGAAATTGATCTTATACTTGATTTGTGTTTTGTAGAGTTTTTTGTATATTTTATTATTTTATTATTTTATTATTTAATTTTTTTATTTTTTTATTATTTTATTATTTTATTTTTTTATTATTTTATTATTTTATTATTTTATTATTTTATTATTTTATTATTTTATTATTTTATTATTTTATTATTTTATTATTTTATTATTTTATTATTTATTTTAATACTTAATCTCCTGCCAACTTTTCAATATATTTTGTCGTAGTTTAAGGGCAGTATTTTTTATTTTCTTTCATCCTGAATGTTGCGAAAATAGTTAGTTATCTCACTAAAGATAAGATAAAAAGCTACTTCAGCGGCCAAAAATACCTAAATTGCGATTAAAAATCAAATTGGATGGTTTTAAATAAAAGTCAATGAGACTGTGACGAAGCAACCTTGATAGTATTATTTTTGGCAAAACTTGAAGGGGGTCTGTAGGGGGTAAAAATTAGTGGCAAAATTATTTATACACCCAAAAAAAAAACAAGAGTTTAACCTTTCTACGCGTTGTCTTAAAAATATACTCAAGCAGTATAACGAGTTTAGTATAAATTTTATACTTAAAAATATCAAATATATACTACAAAGTATAATTTTTATACTCCAAAGATTCAATTGTGTATTTTCGAGTATTATTTTTATACGAGCCTACATCGAAAATTCGAATTTAGTGCTTTTCTGTTTGTCGCGTTAGTGATAATTATGAAATATTGGTGCAGATAAGTATAAAATTTATACTTTCGTAGTATTAAATTGATAAGCATCTTATTAAGAAATTTTTCATACTCAAGAGTATAGAATTCATGTAACAATCGTATAGGTTTTATGATGAATTTTTTTTGGGTGTAGGTATTAAAGTTAAGTAGAATCTACGTTTGATTTATTATTTAATACAATATATATAGTTGTATTATAGTTATAGGTTTAATATTTGGCATAAGAAAGGGTCTTACGACTATGTTAAAAGACAATATTAAAAGACAATGTTAAGTCCCCTTTTTATACCAAATATTATAACCGAAAATGTATTTAAGAAGAAGAAAATTGCTTATCCTAACCCATACTCTTGATCAACAACTAACGCCCACACAAATCAGCTTCCTTACTTGTTTTTATAGCTTTTTTACTTAACTCTTTTAACTGGTTCAACTTGTGGCCAACTTTCAGCTGCGAATTCTAAGAAGCTTTTTTAGCAAGCCGATCCTAAATCAATAATCAAAGTTAACTCAATTTTTTGTGTATATATTTTTTGCATAGTTTGTTTTACGAAGTTTTCGTTTTGTTTTTTGCCTCCCTGCTTTTAGCATTTTCTGGCTAATTCATTTGTTAATTTTGCCTTTTGCTTTTAGCCAAAAAAAAAAACACATACATATTTTGGAAATTAGCATTTTTAATGGGCAGCCCGCTGGCATCCGAGGTTCGGCGAGACACAATGTCGCCTAAAAAACCGAATCGAGGGGGGATATGCCAATACAGCCGAGATATTTTCTGAATCTCCGCATTTGCATACTCATTATTTTTTATTTTTTGTTGTTGCTAAAGCTGCTGCTGCTGCTGACCAAATAATACTTAGCATAAAAAATTAATTTCTCAAAAATCTCAACTCGATTTCTGTTTGATTTCTGTTTATGGATTTCCGTTTCGGTCTCTCCAGTGCTCAGTGTTAGTTTTGAGGCATTCCAGAGTCCGATCTCACACACAAAACCGAATCATTAGCAAAGCAATACGAAGCCGAAGCCCCGGGGCCCCTTCCCTTGGAAATAGAGATTTACAAAGATCGAGAGATCTCAGTTTTCAGTTTTGTTCACCTGTTTCGGGCTGGTCTCGTTTAATTGCTGGGTTTCCCCCTTTGGCAGGGCCCCCGAAGAGCCCCCCTTTGAACCGGTTTCTACCCCCCTCTTGGCACTCATTTAGTTGTCACTAAGTCTGGCCATTAATAAAAGCCGCTGAGACCTTTGGTATCCCAGAGTTACACATCAATGGACCCGACCACCGATCCGTCCTCAATTTGTTTAATTTATTAGCAAACTCTGGTCGCAGAGAAATATTTCATTTTAATCAACATAATTGAGAGGGAGGGGGCTTTGCATTTTACATTTTTACACTGCCAAGTAGCGTTAATGTTTACCCCTTTAAATATTATTCAGGCGCCGCCCTTTAAGGCATATCTCTTCTCATTGCGACCTCTGAATATTTATAGTTCCTTCGGGCCATTTGCATGGAATTTGCTTTAGGCCAGGAGTGGCAGAGGAAGCCAGAAAGGTCATGGCTCCAAAGGGCTATTAATGGCAATTTAAGCATTTTAGGCAAATTTGAATTTTCCCCTAGTAATGTCTAAGAATAACTTAGCATAATTTTCACAGTAAATACCTTCTAATTTGTTTGCTTTTTGGAAAACTGATTAATTTACTATGTTAAATTGTAATGTTCCCTTATTTAGAGCCCCATTTTCATTGATTTCTCTTCATCTATCCATGGACATGATAAATTAATATAGTTCTCTGTATTTCCCCCTTTGAATTTTCGATCAAATTCGATTTTAAATTAATGCACATGTCCCGGTCAACAGAAACAATTGAATTAAAAGCCATAATTTAATTAACACCCGCGCGCGCACACGACAAACAAATAAAATAAAAAAGGAATAAAAAAGTAGAATAGGAAAGCCAGAAGGCAAATCAACGAGAGAGTTTCCGCCCCCAGCCCCGCCTCCTTTTCGCACGGTGTATGTAGATTGCGCATACGCCTCGTGTGGCGCCCAGGCGGCGTGAAACTGAAATTGGCGCCAAACGAATTTGCAATGGTCAATTAAAAACAACAAACAAAAAGGAAAAACAAAAAAAAAAGAAAAACTAGGAGCAGGCGAAAACAGAACTTCACCCATAACGGCGTGTTAATAAATTCTAAACGCTTCGCCTTTTATTTTCGTAGTGAGAAGGCAGAAGGTAGGAACAGGTGACTGCAGCTTAAACAATAAATAATTTCTAGGTGGCGCCTCGCCGGCGATTGTCGTTCGGCAGTTCAGCATTCGTTCCCACGCCCCCATTTCACGTGCAACACGACAAGTGCACCATATATTGGTTCCGGTACACACGGTACACACACGGCACACACTCTGCCAGCCACGGGGCGCTTATAAGTGGCTTTTTTATGGCGACCGTGACAGTCGTGGGGTGTTTAAAGCTTCGCCACGATCGTCACAGTTAGACAGAAGTGTGGCTGAATTATCACCATATTTCCATATGCATTAGCTAAGCACGCGCAAAATAATTTAAGGGATTTTTCCTATACAGATAGAGATCATAGAGATCATTTTGAGTTTGCTTCATATTAAATTTGAGTCCTAAAAAATTAAAGGTAAATATAAAACCTTTTTAAAGATCAATATTGCATATGTAGAGATCATAGGGATTATTTTGATTATGCTTCAGATATTAATTAAAGTTAAATTTGAAGATGTGATTTTATAACATTTTAATTTGATATTTTATAGCTTTAAAAATGCATTTGTTATGATTTTAATGGGTTTTAGGGGATGTGGTAAAATTTTCGAACAACCTTAAACTGTGTTTAACCCATAAGAATGTTGATGTCAAATTTGATAGCTCTAGCTCTTATAGTTTTTGAGATTTAAGGGTTTAAGCGAACTAACGGACAAAAGAACCGACGGACAACGGACAAACGGACAAGGCTAAGTTACACTTCCTAATTATGTGTTAAAGAAATGCCCCAACAATGGAACTTCTTTATGGAATAATTTATTACTAATAAATAAAGTAGCTTCCTAACTTCTCAATAGAATAATTCCCCTTTGAAGGTCATTCCCAGTTCGGTGTTGACCTCCCCGTTGTAAGTACATATATTACCTCCTTCTAGTTTGTGCTTCCTCTTTGCTTTCTGTGTGTGTGTGTAGTGTGGGTTTTTTGTTCCGACGGCCAAAGCGCAATTGATGATTGCATGAATATGTTTTCCAATTGCGTCGTAGCGAAAATGTTTGCTCGTCTCTGACAGAGCAACAGTGGCGTCGGCGGCCCAAGGGGCCTTCTTCTAGGTCTTTCTTTCGATGCTTTTGTGTTTTTATTATTCGTTTGCAGTCAGGGATGCAAAGTTAAGCAAACAAATTAAATAGTAGATTTATTTATTTATTAAGGAAGTTCGGTAATTTATTATTATTAGATGTTTTGAAGAAAGTCAGTGATTTTTTATTGATTTTTAATGACTTGATTGGGGATTGGATAGACCCAAAAATAATATAAGACTTGTTTTGGATATTAAAAGGAATTATTAAGGAAAATAAACAAATAAATATGAATTCCTTAAAGTAATATTATTTCGCCTTAATAATTGCCCAGAGGATAAGCCCTTTCTGTTTCTGGGAACTACTAAAATATCTATTTTCCCCATTCTATATTTAGTTTTGGAATTAAGTGGGTTATTTTTCCCTTTTGTCTCTCTCGGGGTTCGGCCCACAACCTTCTGCATCCCTGCTTTTCAGCTTGCATTCAGGCTGTGTGTGTGTGTCCAAGTTCAGCGCCAAAAGAGGAAAAAACGAGGCAACAAAAAATGCAAAAAGCAGACAACATGTGACCTTTGCGAGTGCGAGAGTGGGCGGCGAAAGGCGGTGGCATGTGCTTTTGCCTTTGCTTTTGCGCTGCGGAATGTTCTCGGCCTCAACTCTGACCTTTCCGCCCAATAGTGCATAGTGCGCTCTAGACTCACCTTTCTCATGCAGCCCCCGTGCCAGGTGACAGCCAGAGCCGCCGCAACTGAAATGGAAATTCACCGAAACTCGCGGATTTTTGGATTTAAATATTTTGAATATTTTTAGGTCTTAAATTTCGGTTTCGCTTTTAGAAGGTTCAAATGCGAGCGGCCGCTGACCGATGACTGAGTTGCAGTTGAACGCCTGGCACCGCTTAAATAATACAGCTCCGCACCGCTGCACCGCGTTTCGAACTGAAACTGAAACCGAAACCGAAACAAATCCAGAAGAAACTGCTGGCGAGGATTGGGAATACCGAGAACGAAGGCGAGGGTTCCAGAGAAGCTGGAACTAATAATATGCGAAGCAACCACCATCCACTACGTGGGCGCCGGGCTAATGGTGCTTCGGCCTCGAGGGCCAGGCCGCGAGAAGGCGCCCACGCAACGGCAAACGTCAGGAGCCAAGAGCTAGGAGAAGTCCTGCGGGATTTAAAATAGACAAATAAATTGAAACAAGTCATTTGCTTGATGAATAGCTGTCTGAGGGATGGATGGATGAAGAATGAACCACCAGGGATTCGAAATGAATAGTTCATTGTTTATAAAAGTTATTGTTTTAATATTTTATGAAAGGAAAGGAACTTATAAGCTGGCATTGGTTAATTTATTTAATTTTTATTTTTATTTATTATATTTTAAATATACAAATAATTTGAAACTAGTAAGTAACATATTGTAAATAAACTTCCTTGAAATAAACACAAAATGAATAGTTCATTGTTCATCCAAATTAATGTTTTTATATTTTATAAAAGGAAAGGAAGGGGAATGGGTTCTATTAACCAGATGTTAATTATAAAAATAATTTTAAACGAGTAAATTTCTTAATAAATATATATTTTCTAACAGGATGAACTCTAAATGAACAATAGTATATTGTTCATCCAAGTTATGGTTTTTATATTTTATGAAAGGAAAGAACTTGGCATTGGGTCTATTAGAATACTTAAATAATAAAATAATAGTTTGAAACCTGTAATTTACTTAATGAATAGCTGTCCCAAAGAAGGATGATGAATAAATGAACCTGCGGTGTTCATTCAATATTCACCAAGTTAAATGGATAACTCTATGTATCTTGGATTCTCATTTTGACTTTTAAAGATCGTATCTGTATTCCCTTTATTTTTATTTTTCAAATGGAATGCATAATTCCCTCCTGAGAGTCGGTGCTCATGCGATGAATCCATTCAATAACCATTAAATGGCATCAGGCAATGCAGTTGCATCCTCTCCCTCCGGCTAATTCAATTGCCATTTGCGGATCCCGTTACGCATCAGCAGCTGCAGTTCGGGGAGCTTGGGGATATAACATAATGTCAAACTGTCACCCGATGTGGACTCCGAAAACTGCCCTCTCAGCTGGCATTTCTGGTCCCTGACTGTGGCAGCAAACGCCCACCAGCCTGACCTCTGCACCCACACGAAAACACCAGCAACACCCACAGCACCCACAAACACCCACAACATTGTGTTACACCAGAGAGAGCGAGTCAGTGAGATTCGGGGAAAAGGGGCGGTGCTGGCGCTGTCCTGGTAACCCAATTACTCAGATCAAAGGCAAGGCACTTCGACCTCGCACTCGTCCTCGCCCTCGTCCTGGCCCTCGCCCACGCCTTTGTTCCGACTTTCCTGACTTTCCCCCAAACAAAAAAAAATACGAAGAAAAACACACACAACTCGACTCCGCTTTGCCATCTGAAAATTGCGCCAAAAAGTGTGAAATGAATTGTCATGACGTCCTCAGCCATTACATTACTTCTATACTTCGTGATTTGTACAACTCCAGGGGTGTTTGGGTTTTGCTTGGGAACTAGCGTGAAAGCAAATCGAATTAGTTTATAATAATAAATGATGTACTCTTAAGGAGGTAATTGAATTGTTCTGCTTGTACTTGTAGCTTTACAAGCACATTAAGGGTATTATAATGTAGCAAAAGGGTTACAATTAAGGCTTACTAGGGGTTTGGGTCTATAATAGGATGTTTCAAGTGGTGAAAATAATTAAAATCAGTTGCTTTTATTATTTATGTTAATATAATCGCATAAAAGTGTTAATATAGAGGTTTTATTTGGAGTTTGGAGTCTGGGATTTTTATTTTAAGTTTATTATGTATTTGGGCCTTACAGCACAATTCGTGCTTTACAGCAATAATCGATAGTTAGCAGAGTATGTTATTCTTTTACGTTCAGATAAATTTTATGAGGCAGAAAACCAATTTGCTTTACGATAAGTTTATCTGGTAATTTTCTTTTCCGGCAGATATCTGTCAGGCACTATTAAAAGCTCTATATTCCCTAGAATAATATATATTATTACATTTATTTAATAAAAAATTTTTATGAAGGGCAGAAAATTGATTTTCCTGACGATAAGTTTATCTGGTACTTTTCTTTATCGTGCAGATAGCTGTCCTATATCCCCTAGGATAATATTATATATATTTTCATAAGATTTCCCTGTACAGGGCACTCCATATTCGAGTAATTTTCTTTAACTTAAAATCTAAAATGCCCAACAGAGATGTGAAACTTGCTTTTTAGGCTAATTGCAAGAGACTGCTCCGATACAGACACCGAGATATGTATATACAGAATACAGAACACTAAGGCTATACAAGTATTGGGTTATAGTGTCAACTAATGGCGGCAGGCCCCAACGACGACACGTGTTGGCCCAATTGGAGACGCTTTGAGCCGCATCGAATCCGGATTGATGACGCCGGCAAACGGACACGCTAATTTCCTGGCCAGTGTCACAGAGTCACAGCAGCTGTGCTCGTAATCGCCGATGGATGAGCCATTGACGTATACGTAATATTCGTGTGACGTCACTGCTTAAAGTCGCGAAGAGTCGAGAAGAGTAACCCTGTCACGACGATACAGCAGCGATATGCGATATATAGCCGAGCCGCCGCCTCCTGCAACAGGCGAGGCATAGTGGGCGTGGGCGTGGGTCCAGGAGTCCTATATACACACTCGTGACGCGTACATAGAGAGGAGCGCTTCCTTTCGGTAAATAGGTTACTACGCTCACAACGATGCCGCACGAAGTTTTACGCTAACGTGGGCGTACCTCCCTCCTTCATCCGTTACGCTCCTGTTCTCTCCGTTACGTCACGGGGACCGCGTCGTAGTTGCATTTACCGTAAGCGATGACGGGTCTGGGATATACACACAGAGCCTCGCTTCGGGTTCGTACTCGGCTTGGTTCGGCTCGGACTCGGCACTCGGAATACATGGCTTCGTGGGCGTACTCGTTCTCGTACTCGCGCTCGTATATGGGACGCGTAGCGTAACGTAAAACCTGAAACAGGACAACGTAAATGAATTTTGCATTGAATGATGCTGGGTGAGGGAGCCAGGGGGGGAGGGATGGGGTCGGGTCGAGAGCTCTTGTTGGCCAGTGTATGTAGTTTTTAGTGTGGCAACTGCAATAAACGTAAGTCAGAGGCTGGGGTCCCTGGGGGGATGGGGTCGGGGCCAGGCCAGGGGAATGCATCCCGAGATCCCAGAGCAGAGTTGGAAAGTAGGTTGAAGTGGGTTTGAGCGTCTGAAGGGTCTGAAGGGGGGGCTGAAATCCGAGTGATTGAGCGAATCGAGTGGGTAAGTGAGTACTACGAGAAGCCATTTAACATATTCCAAACTCTGAGTGGCGCCCAAGTAGCGATGGAATCGGGGGAAGAGGGATTAATTTCGCTGGCGCATATATATTTTATATTCTAGAGATTGTACCTATTTTCTTAATATTGAGAGCTTTACATTTCAAGCTTTCCTTATTCAACTTTAATAACTTTCTTAAGGAATTTAAAGTTTTAATCTTTTTAAAGTTATAGAAATTATATATGATTAAAACATATTTTTCATTCATTGACATTCTTCTTAAAGTTATAAAAATTATATAGGATTAAAACATATTTTTCATTCATTGACATTCAAGAAGAGCTTTCGTATTTGAAGGATAAGAACTCTGGCAATAAAATAATATACATAGGTCTCAACGAAAACATAACTATAGCTATGACTCACCTTTTCCGTAGCTTTAGGGCTTAATATAATCTCGCAGTTGATACATTTGAAGGAAATGCTAAGGTATATGTTAATGCTGATGCTTTGTTAATGTTAATTTATGTAAATGTAAATGTTATGGTTAAGCAAATGTATGTTAAGTAAGAGTAAGGTAAATATTAGAGTAAATGTTAAAGTAAATGTCAAGGTAAAGGTTAATGTAAAAGTAAATGTTAAGGTAAAGCAGATGGTAACTGTTAAAGTAAATATTAGGGTATATGATACAGTAAATGTTAAAGTAAACGATAAGGTAAATGTGAAAGAAATAATTTAAGCTTATGTTTAGGTAAATGTTAAGGTTAAATATTAAAGCAAATTTGAACTGTAAAGTTAAAAAAGTAAAAAAATAAAGTTTATGTTAAGGTAAACTAAATTTTATTTCAAAATGTTATGTATTTTATTTTATTGTAAATGTTATGATAATGCAAAAATTAAGGTGAAGGTAAAAGAAAAGGTTAAAGTATTTGTTAATGCAAATGTATATGATAAGTGATATGTTCATGTTATTCATGTTATGTTCATGTTATTCATGTTTTGTTCGTAAATGTTCATGTTATGTGCATGTTATGTTCATGTTATGTTCAGGTTATTTTCAGATTATGGTCAAGTTAAGATCATTTATATTCATGTTAATCTAAAAGTTATGTTAAAGTAAATATTAATCTAAAACCCTGTAAAAACCCAGCTTCGAATACTATAGTCTACTTTTTTGAGCAAAAGCATAGCAATGCCTTGTCTCTCGCTCGCTCGCTAGCTCGACATTCGAGTGCTCATAATCCCCCAAAATGGATTATGAATACACTGAGTCCCTGCATTATTCACTTCCGCCGCTCGCTGCCGAGCAGTAAAGCGTGCTTATTCATTAGGTTACTATAAAAACGCACGCATAAGCGATGCTCAGCTGAATGAATAAATGAATAAAACGGAGGGGGCCAGAGACAGAGAGAGAGAGAGAGTCAAGCGTCTCAACTTGAGTTAAGCGGCAACAGGATGCCGAAAGCGGTGGCAGAGGCGGAGGCGGAGGCACAAGGACCTGCTACGTGCGGCATTCGGTTGCCTGCCCGCTTTTGATGCCACAGATGCCAGGGCCAAGTATTCCTCAGCAGCAACCAAAATGTATCGTGTAAATATTTTATTGCACAATGTATCCATCCACCAGATACACTCAGCCAAGCGCCCGGAGTCAGAGCCGATGCCGGAGTCCTGTGTACATTCTGTGGCTTGTATACCAAGAGGGCGTACGTATATATACTATATATACCCGACTCGAAATCACTTATATAAGCGAGTACTCTCGTGGCCGCCTCGGCTCCCAGAGGCTGACGAGCGAATATAGCACAAATGCAACTGGATGTGGATGTGGAAGTGGAAGTGGAAGTGGAAGTGACAGACTGTACCCGGCGCCTATATAGGCCAGGCCATTGGCACATATACCCGCCGCCATGCTAGAACCGACCAGAGATGCAATCCGTGTACATATACCGCATCCATGTACCCGAACAATTGCACTGTGCATCCGCTGCCCAGCATTTTGCTCAATGGAAAATCGCACTCGATAGGGGCTGTTAACCCAGTGCTCCTCTGACTCCTATCTACCTCTTTTCAGTGTTCCTATCTGCTCCTACGTATCGCCCACTCTCCCCTCGAAGAGGCCAGCTCCCAAGGCTGGTAATGAGAATTTATGCGACGGAACGAACTCAACTTGGCTTTGGCCAGCTCTAAAGATTGGCCATAAAATTGCAGTGGGCTATTTATAGGGTCCTGGAGGTGGTGGATCCACATGGGTGGCTAGGTGGGTTAATACCAGGATAATAAAGGCAGATAGGCGATATTTATGAACTAGCATGGATTTTATAGCCTGACCTTGCTTCGACTGGTTTTTAATTAAAGAAATTGATGTAAGGAATTTAATTTTATTTCAATTTCTATGTTCCTTTATTATTATTTAAACTTCTCCCTTAACTTTGCCACAAATAAGCTCAGTTCCGGGCAAAACCAAAACATTTCTATCCTCCTTGGACCTCCTGGTTTGCAGGTGTATTCATTTCAATTTAATTAGATATTTTAACAAGTTCTAATTGGCTTTTACCACCACCCAGCATTGTACTCTTACCACCTGGAAACTACCCTCTTTTTTGGGGGCGGACCAGAGGAAAAGTGCAATTGGCAAGAAGTTCATAAAAGTTCAGTATGGCAGAAATGGCAATTTGGCCCACGCCTCGATGCCCACGCAGGATGCCAACCCACGGATAACACCATAAAACCCCAATCCCCTAACCCCAAGCCCCGATCTGGTTTCGGGTGACGTCGGTGGCTCCAGCTGTTCCCTTCTGTTCCAAAGGCAAAGGCGTGGTGTGTGGGCTGTGTGTGTGTGTTTTGTGGGTTAAAAATAGAACTAGAAAAGTCACCGGCTGGCTGGGTGAATCGGTAATCTGCAATCAGTCCAGGCTTCCCGGGGATGTGGGATGTGGGACGTTGGCGAGAGGCAGTGCCTCCCCATTGCTCATTATTATTAGTTTGAGATGCAGAAATGACGAAAGTTGATGGCCGGGAATCCATCAAATTCCGCCAAAGCAGCTGCCAAGTTCTCCCTTATATTTCCCTTGTATTTCGCCCCATTTAAATTGTTGACATTGATGTATTTGGTGACAAACTGTTGCGGTTTATTATCGTTTGGCAGTTACAGGCGTAGGAGCAGGAGCAGGACTAGGACCAAAGTCAGTCACGTAATTTGCCAAACATGTCACAGCTGCAGGGGTATGTGGGGTTGGTTAATGATGAGCGGGATGAACAGGCTGAGTGGGATGAGCCTTCTTTGGCATGCAGAGCAGCAGCGCAGCACATCGCGAGCCAAAGACAATCGATAAATCATTTTAATTGTTTCGATTTGAGGGCTGGATCAGGATCACATGTGTCCTGGCAACAGTATCGACTGCAAGTGCTTGGGGATTATCGTAATCGGGTTTATAGATGGCATAATGTTCGTTTTTTGATTGATATTTCAATGCGTTTGGTTAACTAAGAATTATTATGGGATATTGTGGGGGTTTCTAGGTCTTTCTAAGACTTACCTTAAATAATAGCCATGGATTAACCGAGTTTTCTTACAATATGGATAATCTCTAAGCTTTTAGCTATTATTATTGTAATTTTTGAGGTATTTTTAGGTCTTTTTATGACATAAATTTAGGAAGTAGTCAAGGATTAAAGAAAATCCTCTCATATAATTATATTATATTGTGTTCTAGGTATTATTATTGCAATTATTATGGGGTTTCTAGGTCCTTCTGTGACTTAACCTTAAGGAATAGTCATGGATTTAAGGAGTTCCCTTACAATATGGATATTACTATATATAGGTCTCTAGATATTATTATTACAATTTGCGTGATGTTTCTAGGTCTTTTTATGACATTAATCCAGGAAGTAGTCTGGGTTCAACGAAAATCCTCTAAGATAAGAGACTTCTCTTACAATATGGATATTAAATAGGCTTCTAGGTATTATTATTTTAATTTGTGTGGTTCTTCTAGGTTTTTCTATGACTTAACCCCAAGAACTATTCAGGGATCAAAGAAATTACCCTAAAATATGGATACAATATAGAGTTCTAGATAAGTTTAAACTGGCTACTTAGATGATACTATGGTGAAATTGTGGGTAAAACCTTTATACTCACTTCTACACCGGGGTAATATCTAATTTTCTTTATCTAACCACCCAAATCTTCCGCTGATCTCATTCGCTACGTGGCCCACAAACTGCTGAATAACTCAGGTACGACAAGACGACAATTGAACCCTCCACAATCAGAGCCCAAGACCCCAAAACAAACCGGACCGGACCGAACTGAGAGTGTTACCTGCTGAAACCCCAAAGTCCAGATCGTAAATCAACTCCTGCGAACACATAGATCACTCACTGTGATGGGGGTTGACCCCCCCTTTTTGGCAAAACCGAACCTTAGTTCGTTCAACTCCCGGTGGCACGTGTCCATTCCAGGGATTAATTGCTTCGCACGGAGTTATTTTTGGATCGGGGCAACTGCTCGACTAACCTTTCGGAATGGCAATTAACTTTGGACGCCGCCAAAATTGATTATTATTGAAATATTATCCCTCGGGGGACTGGACTACACAGGACAGGAGAAATGTCGTACAACGTTTTGAAACCAGAGAAACAACGGCAATGGCAATTAATTTAATTGAATGGGAGATTTCGAAGCGATTACATGGCATGCCATTACACTCTAAAAAGGGGGGACATCAAATTATGATTGTGAATCTATCTACAAATCACTGGTTTTGTATATATAGTTGAGTTGTCCAGGCGAATCAATGAATGGCATTTGTATGAATGAATGAATGAAAAAGCCTCCCCGAAAAGTGAAACAAAAGCGACAAGCGCCATTAGGCTTACGTCTATCTCCCCACAAATACTTGCTTACTGATACAATAAAATAATTATATAGACGGGAGTGAGTACGGGGGCACAAAGACTCGTATGTAAACTACAAGTCAGGCGCGTAATTGAAACACAAGTTTTTTTTATAAGAAAATAATGTGAAGGCGACTTGGGTGATACTCTAAAAAGGTGTTGAGATGTATCATTACTTCGTAATATTTGTATTGCTTCTCAATTACAAGATTAAGCTGTTAAGAAACAAGTAAGAATAAAAGTTAGAAAGTAAGTAAAAAATCAAGTAAGAAAGCAAGTAAGAAAGTAAGTGAAAAACAAGTAAGAAATAAAGTAAGAAAGCAAGTGAGCAAGTAAGAATGGAAGGCTATAGTTTCAAAAGACCATTTTTTATGATTAATGTGAGCGTGGCCTAATTTTAAATTCATTTTAATCTACCTACAATTTATAAGTATCTTCTTACCAAATTTGGTATCTTTAAGTTTTTGAGATATAGGTGTTTGTCCGTATAGACGGACAAGCGGACAGACGGACAAGGCTAAATAGGCTCGCTGGGGATACTGATAATAATTTCTTATAACAACTATACCTCTATCTTCCCCTTATGAATGGGAATTCCCCAACCCAAGACATATGGTAATCTCATTCTTCTAAACAATCAAGTGCTCGCTCTCTGCCCTGATAGATCAGACACAACAGAGATTGGGGATTCAGATTTTTCCTCTGCCCTCCAACGGGGTCAGCTCTTTATTCACTCTTTAGTGCCTAATCAGCTAGAGAATCGAGCTGAGAGCTACAAAAAAAAAAAACGCGAGATGATGGGCTGCTGGGATGATGCTGGGAGCTCAACGCTCGCTTGACCTTCGCTGGCTGGGAGTCAGCTGTTGATTTATGATTTTGGGATGGCACACAAGCAATTTACTTGCAATTTGCTTCGAAATTGTGTACACTGTGTAAACAAATTGTATTTAATATTATTTATTACTACATTTAGAGAGAGAAATCTATAGAGATTTGGTAAGAAACTCTCA
The DNA here is from genome assembly GCA_008042795.1 of Drosophila asahinai. Taxonomy (NCBI): domain Eukaryota; kingdom Metazoa; phylum Arthropoda; class Insecta; order Diptera; family Drosophilidae; genus Drosophila; species Drosophila asahinai. Next base: position 23,662 of record VNJZ01012019.1, read on the forward strand.
AACCTCTCTTCTACTTGGTTAATTTCCAGAGCGTTCATCATGAAGTACCATTATTTATTTACTTCAACAACATATGATTCACTGACTCCATCTGACTCTTCTCCGCCGATAAGTGATGGCCTGCTGTCCGGATGTATAGAAATCAAAACAAAAGCACAACTTCCTTTGGGACTTTGGTCTATACTATATATGTACATATATATTTATTGTTCGATAATAATCCATTGCTGAACTCTGAACTTTTTGCAGTTGGGAGGCCCCTATCGAAAGGTCAGCGCTTATACTTATAATGCAGAAGGGGCTGATGGTGTTTGGGGGGCCCTCTTAATTAGCTGCCACTTAATGGTTAATTTTTCAAATGGATTGGCAAACAAAAACACATTCCCTTGTCAGTCAGTCTGATTAGCATTCGAATAAGCAAACAATATTTCCCTTTTTCTCCCTATTTTGTTGTGTGGTCTCCCAGGGCACTTAGTGGTTTATCATTTAATTAGGTTTGATATGAGACGAAAATACTATTTATTGATTTAATATCGGGAAAGGTCTTTAAACCTCTTTAATTTTATTAAAATTACAAGTCAAAAATGAGTCCTGAGATGTTTTTAGGAAACTTTTAAAATGTTTTTAGTTAGCATGCTCCCATTTCGAATTTTGGTGCCCAGCCATGGTTTTAAATATGAAGAAAGAATTGGAAAATAAAGAAACTTGGAGCAATAAGTGGACTTGCGTTTTGTTTCTTATATTTTTCCATTATACATTTACTTTTACTTTGTTGTAAAATGTTAACATAGGGCCTACGGGGGCTTATCACCTCGAGTGGCGCTGTTTTTGGACCATTATCTGATTACAGTATTTGTGGAAAATATTTGGTCAGCAATTAAGACTGCAGTTGCGCAGTTGAGGAAGGCAGATGCTCCCTCGGTTGATCAATTGCGCCGCAATTCTGCGATAACAAAGCCGGAAAAGTTTGAGATTCTTCAAGAGAAGATTTCGGGGAAAATGGAAAACTTAAAATTTGGGGCACACAGTCCCGGAAAAATCGAATCTTTGAGAATGGCGCCGCGCAGAATCTGCGCATTTCGGAGGTGTCTTCTCTTGAAGCCCCCCCACCCTGTCTACAAAGACAATTATCGGCCCTCTCTATCTATCGCAGTGCCCTTCTACCATCTTCCATCTCCCATCTTTGTTTATGCCGCAGACGACGCAGAAGAAGGCAACCAAAACAAAGAAGAGAGGCAGCATAGCGCCAGAGCGAGAACGAACGAAAACAAAAACTACGATTGGGGAGCGAGCACAGATGGGAAGAGAGAGAGAGAGAGGGCCAAAGACCTTATAAATCACACGAGCGTAGCATGACTTGCCATTATATGGGACACGGAGAGAAAATGGAGATCGTTAATATTAGAATTATAAATTTAATAAAGTATTAGTATATCTTACTTTGATTAATTTGGTTTTTAAGGCTAGATTCATAGAGTATGCATTTTTTGGATCAGGAATACCAGGATAGATGATTTAGTCATGTCCGTTTGTCCGCTTGTCCGTTAACCCCTATATTCCACTAGATCTCAGAGATCTCAAAGTATTCATATTTTTTCCTTCGAATATATTAGCTTTTAGGGACTAGGCATCCATAAGGAATGCCTATTTTTGGTCAGGAATACCAGGGAAAATTATATAGACATGTCCGTTTGTCCGTTTGTCCACCTGTCCGCTAAACCCTATGAACCCCTAGACCTCAGAAACCATTAGAGCTCGAGCTACCAAATTTGTTAACAATATTCTTAAAGGTTCCCGGAGCATCACTTTTAATTTAGAATTTGACCACACCTACTATTACCCACAAAAATAATAATAAACGTGTTTCTAAAGCTGTAACCTTGATATTTGTAAAAAGTAAAATTAATATTTAGCCATTTGTCCCTAATCCGTAACCTAATAGTCTCTATAAAAGTACTTACTTAATATTAATTAAAATCACTTTCATCCAAAGTTTCTCTCTGTGCAGGTGCCTTGGAGGCATGATAAACCCTATAGAAATACCCACTAAGTATTAATTAAAGTCACTTTCATCCAAAGTTTCTCTCTGTGCAGGTGCCTTGGAGGGAGCTTCAATGCTTCAATTTAGATACTTCTCGGGGTGTGTGTGTACGTTAGATACATCAACGGTGTATCGCAGCCTAAAAATAGTCGCAGTCCGCGATCAGTCACAAGGTGTTGTTGTGTCCGAAGGGGGCGGCCTGGGGGGCGTGTTGTTGTCGTCGTCGTCGTCGTTGTCGGCGTTGCACGCTGGGTGATGCAACAACCGTGGCCACAATAACAATAACATTTTCAGCGGCAAACGACGCAATTGCAGTGCGAAAGCCAAAGCAAAACAAAAGCACAAATTGATGATCATCACAACAACAGCAACCATGGATGGGGGATGCTCTTCGGGGATGGGAACGGGAACGGGAACGGGAACGGGGACTACTATTTGTACTTTCAACCCGGTTTAGTCTAGTTTCCGTCGCTGGGAATTGGCGAATTTCACAAGATTGCGATTCGCGCCTTTTGTCGCCAAATTGAAGATACAAAGAGAAGGCAAACACGGTTGAGCAAAAACAATAAAGGCCCAGGAAAGGCAAATAGAAAATAATACAAAATAAATAATAATGCAACAAAAGTACAGTGGGGATTGATTTTAATACTTTATTTTCTGTTTTTAGTTTACGAAATTTATAGGTTTCCATGGAAATATTTATGTGTGTTCTTTCGCAAGTGAAATTAATCATGAGGAATTTATTCGTGCATTCTAATATTATTTTTGTGGATTTTCTTCGAGAAAGGGGAATTCCAGATATAAGTATATAGGATTTTGTTTAAATTGTTTATAGAGAAAGAATTTCTATATTTTTGAAACCATCAGAAAGGTATTTAAAGTTATTGTTAACAAATACGTAAGATCTAGCTTTTATAGTCTCTGAGATATAAGGGTTTATACAGATTAACGGACATACTGACGGACAAACGGACAGACGAAAAAAAGTTTAAAAATTGTATAAATTTTCAGAAAATTTAATAAAGATAAATACAATTAGTTTAACAAATATTTTGCATCTACTAAGACACTTCTAGGTCATAACTGTTCTTGCTAGACTTTCACACTACAGTCCCCACTGTACTCAAATATCCGTATCTGTAACTTGTATCTGTATCTTTGCGCTTACCTTGGCTATTCCGGCATTCTCTCGGTGGGAGGGTTGGGGTTCTGTCTGTCTGGCGAAAAGGGCGGAAACTCAAGATGCTGCGCAATATGCCGGGGGTCTGTTTGGAGAACCTCCTCCTCTCCCTGCTGCACATTTTCACATGCGAGTAAACAAAGTTATTGAAATTATTGTATTGGCTCTCATTGTGCAATATAGCCGCAATTGGATTTTAATTGTAGATTTCCCTATTGCCGTGGCACAAAAGGTCTGTTATTCTATTACAAAATCTCTGCTGCGGCTGCGGTTCGTGTCTCGCTATGATAATTGTGAGAGCTTTGATTCGGTATCAGAATCTTAAATTATGGAAGCGAAACATTTCCAGGGCATTCGCTAATGATAAGCCAATGGGGTCTCTCTATGGGGGGAGATCATTAGCCTAATCATGGCATGTCATTAAAACTGGTTCAGAATTGGTTTGCATGCTTTGCATAGGGAAAATCACACGATTTCCATTATATGCCTTGATCTAACTCTAATTAGGGTTTATAGAGACTTTAATAAGTAGGTGGGTTAAATTTTATGTATAATTTTATTTAATTCTAGCAAATTACACAAGAGTATATTTGCTTTTATTAGTAGCACTTTTCCTTTTCCTTCTTATAACTCTTATACCTTATAATTTCCATGTTCTTTGAGCCACTTGGGAATCATAAGGCAATACGAAATTGTCAGATTTATCTCTCTTCTTATAAAAATCTAGACTTAATCAGTTCTTAAAACTTACAATTGATGTTAATTATTAATTCTTATAAACACGAAAGTTTTTTCGATTTTATCTGACTAATTTTCTTTGATAAAGCATTATAATTCCCAACTGGTTGCAGCAGGTGCAAGGCTAAGTTTAATTTTAAAGACTTTGACACTCATATACCGTAACTTAGGATGGGTAATATTGAAAATTAAGTATGTGCATATTCTCATATATTTTATATGAATGTTTTATTAGATTTCCTTTCCTAGACCTTATAATTCCCAACTGGTTGTGATCCTACTAACAAGGTAAAAGGCTGCAGTACCTATGTTAAACTCTTCTGTTATGACCTGGACGTAATGCTTCGTAATATTGTAGGATACAATTTATTTATTGCTTACCAAATGATTGTTAATAACATTTCATAGGCTCACTTTCCAATTGTCTGTTATTAACCTTTCAATTTTTCGAATAGCCTTAAACATTTTTGGCGATCTTTCACCTGCTCGGTTTTAAACTAGGAAATGACTTTATCTGCCAGCCGCCGTCGTTGACTCCTCCCTCGCTCTGGACCATCAATCATTCCACCACTCCCCCCTTTCACTCTTTGCCACTCCTTTCGGCTTTAAGCCGAATATCCTCTCTAACCAGCAACAAATAATAGGGGGGGCTGGGGAGGGGGCCTGTGTGTAGGCCCAGTTGAAGCTTCGGGGTGATTGCTTTTTGCTTCAACGGAATTTCCATTTTGTAACAGTTTGCAATGCAATTGCAGCCCCGCGAACCCCCGCGCACATCCCCCGCTTATGTTTTCATAAATACGAAATTGAAAGTTTTTCAACCGTCGAAAATTCTCATAAAAATTGTTCACCCAAACCGCAAAAAAAAAAAAACGAAAAAAAACAACGAAAGAAATAAAGAAAAGTATTTCGAGAGCACCCTTGAAGATACGGAACAACAAAAAATAACCGAAAAAAAAGCAGCAATAAAGGCGAGACCAACAAACACTTGGTTTTGGTTTCACTGGGCAAAAGGGAGAGGGAGAGGGACGGCAAAAGAGTGTGATAGAGACAGACTGATGACCGACCGCCCAGTCGAATGAACGGGCGGCATTTCAATCAATTGGCGGCAACAGCTGCCGCTGGCTACAAGCTCACAGTTACAGCTTCAGCTACAACTACAGCTGCAGACACAGCTGCCCCACCGCGGCACCTAGGTGCTCTCCGCTATCCGCTCTCCCTAGGCCTCTGCCCACGTTTTGTGGCAAGAGCGATGTGGATCTGTCCGGGGCGAAACTCATAAAAAGCTCCCACGTTTGTGACGCGACGCGACGACTGTTGTCGTAACTTTTGGCCCCCACCTCGCAGTCGCTGTTGCTGTTGCTGCGCTTCCCCTTGCTGCATTGCCGCCGGCGCCTCTGCAGCATCTGAAAGGAGACCCCCCCCTCCTTGGGTTGCATTCGACGGCTTAGTGAGCAGGAGACCTCCTCCTCCTCCTCTGGGGAGGCAGGGAACTATTAGGAAGATCAAAGGGGATTTTCGGATTATAATTGAAATACATACAATTCTCCCGTCTCTCTCTGGGTGCATTTTAATGGCTGGTGAGTTTTATAATCCACAACTAACAGTTGTAATTGAGGTGAGTGGTTTTCAAGGAAAATTATGACTAGGACTTGGAAGAAACTTTAAGTTAAAGTAGGGAAAATAGTGCAAATCTAGGGGTTTTCTTGGAACATTAATAAAATAGTTGCTGTTGCTTGGTGAACCTTTGCTTTTTCAAAATATTTTGCCTTATGCCTTAGCTTTAAGTTTTTATACCCAAACTCTGGGACATATCCTTGATTACCTATCTTTCAATTTAACCCACAAAGCTTTGAGTACCGGCACTATTTAACATAGCATTCGTACTTGTGTTCCCCGTTTCCCTGAATATTTTCCTGCTTAAAAATTAAGGTTCAAAAATCTTTAAGTCCAAGTTGATTGCCCATTTATCTTCCTCAGAAAATCTTAAACTGGCGCCCAATTACAATCTGCCATTTTAAGTTGCCTAGGAACATTTTTTAGTGCACTTAGCCTTAAGATTATATACCATAAACCTGAGACATATCATTGATTATAATTATCTGTCTTTCAATTTAACCCACAAAGCTTTAAGTACCGGGTATCTCATAATCAAGCACTTTTTAACATAGCTTTCTTTCTCATGTTTCCCGATTCTCTGAATATTTTCCTGCCTTAAAATAAAGGTTTAAAAATCTTAAAGTCCAAGTTGATTGCTTATTTTTCTTTCTCAGAAAATCTTAAACTGGCGCCCAATTATAATCTGCGATTTAAAGTTGCAGCGCCTGCAACAAACATTTGCCAGCCACAAATAGTCGCCAGTTCCCATCCCTAATTGAGATGGGGGAAGACATCATATTCCGGTTGGCCGAAAAAGAAAATATAAAAAAAAAAAACAGTACACAATAAATTTGTTCGGTTTCTTTTTCGGCCTGGCTGGGTCTGACCACAAAGAGCAAAGAAAAAGTGCCGGCGGCGAAGGCCCCCGAAACGCTGTCATGTTTGTCCGCCCAAACGCAGTTGTCGCCTTCGTACTCACTCACGGCCACGGCTCGTTATGCTCTGCCCGAGGTTAAGGGTATGGCGAAAAATTTGCACATCACAAGGGAAGTCCAAAAAAACTATCGAAGCAATGATAAAAATCGGTTTAAAAAAATTACTTTAAATTATGTTGAAAATTAGTGAAGTTATATATTGAGAAATCTTTGGAATTCCCTAGTTATTAAATGTTTTAGATTTGGTAGAAATTCTTCTGTTTGATATCGTATATCGGAATCGATATATCAATTTTTAATTGTTTCTATTTAATCCGTTTGGTAAAAGTGAGAAGATTATGCTATACTATCAAGGGGTTAAAAGAATCATACGATTTTTTAGGGTTCTGCGGCAAAGAGTATGAAATTTGAATCCTTTTAATGAAATTTGAACGATAAATCCATCGATAAATTATCGATTCCTTTTTTTTAAAGAGCATTTAAAACTTCGGTGTGAAAGTCGAGCCTCCTTTTCATGTTTTTAATTGCTCGCTCCCTCTATCTCTCTTTCCCCAAGTACCCGAGTATATATCTCTCTCGGTTTGGGGTACCGCCAACGCCGTCCTCATCGCCATCATCATCATCATCGTTATCGCTATCGACGGTGCACTCGCTGAGTGGGCACTTGGCCAGTTCAGTTGGGAATGGAGCACCGAGCACCGCACCGAGCCGAGTGGGGGACCTACTGGAGGAGAGATTAACGCCCCTTTCCGGTAGTTAAACATTTTTGGCCAAATGAGGCAACGAATCTGGGCTCCTAGGCGGCATTTGGGAGTGGGAGTCCGAGTCCGAGAGTGGGAGTCATCGTACCACGGGGCGTGGGCTGGTGGATGGCCATGGGAAAACGTGTTGAAAATCCGTTCAGTCTCAGAGCCCGGTTCTGTTTCGGGTAGTTAACTTTAATAGCACAATCAAAATCATCGATAAAGCGAGCAAATGGGAATGGTAACGGGGGATTGGTAATGGAAATCGCTAGCTGTTTCTTCTTTTTTTGGCCTGACTTGCCATGACAGGTACTGGTGGAGAGAGCGAGGAGGGAGAACCAATTATCGTATACTTTGATGATCGTTTCAAGCCAGAAAAACATGACAAGATTTTGCGGGTTTCTTGCTAATTTTATGGAGTACGTGGAGTTTTCCTTGAGATGCAAATGCCGCAGGAAAATGGGGAATAAAGATGAAGTGGTTGCTACTCGAAAGATGCTTTCAGAGATTAAGCGGTTACTTTTAGTATTTTCTATTTAAATTGCCTATCTCTTACATATATTCAATATTATTTTCATCTAACCTTTGCCTAGCTTTATTCAATCTTTTCAAGGCTACCCATATATCACTTTCTTTCTTTCCCTTCATACATCATACATTCATCGTTCCCCTACATTCATTCGCTTTTGTTTTTTGTTTTTGTTCTCTCTGTGTGTCGTCGTGTAATGCTCATTAAAAGTCCCCCGTATGGTATTTGGGTCATAAATAAATTTTCAATTTTATTGTGCAGTCACCGAGGCTGAGTGACACCTAGACATAATGCCTCATGTTCTCTCACTCTCCTTCTCCCGCTCTCTCCCTGTTCTGGCTCACCCTTTCCCTTTTCACACTTGGATAAATGTTATTTATGTATTTTTAAAATTAGCTTCACTTACTAATTTGAATGGGTTAAGTTATATATTATGTTGCATAAGGGGCGGCTTAACTGGCAACAATTTATTTGGGAATGACTTATTATGAGAGTTAAGTATTAACTGGCAGTTATGTACAGGTTAAGAAATTCTCGGGAAATCAAATGGAACAGATCATGACTAGAGGAAACCTGTATTTGGGCTTTACAGGATGAACAATCAGTTAATCAACGGTTAATATGTTGGTTAATTTACGGTTAATTTAGTTTTAACTTAACTCGTGGTCAAGTTGAACAGACTATTAAATTATTAAATAACTTACACCTTAACTGAATAATGAGACAGCAAAATAAAAAAACCAAACCATTTTTCAAATTTTAAAAGTGAGAGTTAAGTTTTAACTGGAGGTCCTCTGCAAGCTACCAAGTATTAAATTTTAGCTTAATTTACCAAAAATTCTGGAAACTGAATTGTAGTTAAGTTAATCTTAGCTTAAAATTAACATTAACTGACTTTTAGCGTAAACAACACCTTAACTGGAGATTAAGACACAAATTTACTACAATTTTTCCATACTTTTAATACTTTTGAGATGTACTTCCCCAAAGCTCGTACATTTTTAGGAAGTTTATAATTTTCTGAAATATTACGTATAATTAAGGTCTCCTTTTTCGACGAGTGTAACCTCTCTCTATGCTTTTTTATTTTTGTAATTCTCTGCACACATCAAATGTTCCGTTTCGACAATTACACGTAAATAGATTTGCCGAGAGGGCGGGGCGGAAGGGCTGCTAGTGGGCATAAATCACTTTTCTCTGTTCCGCTCTTGTTGGATTTCGTATTTAATTGATTTTACACCTAACAAATGGGGGCTGGCGGGGGGCCAAAGCTTAGCCCGCTGTCCACGTGACATTTGTCGCTGCCGAGAAGGTAAACATATCGAAGTGCACGTGACTCGTGCGTCAAGGGGTTAAGCGGTGTGAGTGTAAGTGTAACTGTGACGGGGCAATTTTCGGTTGACACAGTTTTGCGGGTTTTTCTTTCAGATTCTTTGACTTTCGATTAGGTCAAAGCTAAGCAAGATTGTTGTGGAGAACCTTAACTGTAAGTGATCGCCCAGGTAGTGGGAAATTCAATGAGTTTTGATAGCGGTAACATGAAAGCCAAGTGCAGTTGATGTTGATTGATAGGCAAAGATTTGGACTTGAAGGGTTTGAAAAAGGTAAGAAAAATTAGAAAAGGTAGAGATTGATGGTTTAAAAATTAAGAAATACTAAATACTATATTTTAATGTGGTTGTATTTAAGATTATGAATACTTTTAATACTAAAAAATAATAATAATATTAATCTACGTTCTCCTAAAATTATGTTCTGATATGATATTATGGCGGAAACATAAAAGAAAACTTCATTTTTGATGGATTGCTAAAAATTGAGAAATAAAGAAAATTATATTGATGTTAAAATGATAGAGTGTATGTAAATATTACGATATTAAAAATGATTTATATGGGAATTACTAGAAATAGATAGCGAAAACATAAGAGAAAACAAATGGGAGCTTGATTGATAGAAAGGCATTGGAATACAAATAGTTTCGAATTGTGGAAGAACTTCAAAATGGTATAGATATTTGTTCACCTCTTGAAATCGAATTATCCAAGCTCTTAACTTCCAATATATTTAGTTTCTTTCAAAGGAAATATGTTTTTACCACCACTTTAAAGCTAATTTAAGGGCCCAGCAATCCTTTCTCAACTCGCTGATTTATGTCTGATTTATGTCTGACTACCCATTATCCGGGGGCTCTTGCAACGCCCGCAGCCATTTAGATCATCATTACGGACGGCAGCAAGCTGTTCGTATTACGATTATGATTATTTCCATTATACGACCTTCGAGCCAAGCCAAAACAGACTCCATCGAGCCATCGAGTATAAAACGCTTCTTATACGACCCATATATGCCCCCGCGAGATGAGCTCGAGGGCTGTAAATCTTTTATCAAATCAGCTAAATCTGCCACGCCTCTAATTAAGTGTGTGCCGAGTGCGGGGGCGTGGCACTTGAGTGGGTTGGGGGCTGTGAGAAGCTGAGGGACACTTAGGGATGGTGTACTTAAAGTCCAACTTCAATTTTCCGCGGTGGTTCCCTTCAAAGTACCTCGGTAGTCGTAATAAGTACAGGGGTATGCTGTATTTTAATGTATATTGGTTACATATTTTTTGATAGGAATGTACAGTGAGTAAATAGGTAGTAACCTCTGCTAGAACTTTGAAAACAAACAAAATTGTATTAAAAGTGAACACCGAACAAATGAACAAGTGAACAACTGAGTGAACAGCTGAGTGAACAGCTGAATGAACAAGTACATGAGAACTGGATGAACAACAGAGTGAACTAAGTGAATTACAGAGTAAGCGACTGAATTAATAACTGAATGAACATCTAAATGAACTACTGAATCAACAACTGAATGAATATCTTAAAGACCATGTGAATGAACAACTTCAGTGAACTTATTCATTTTCTTGGAATAGACTTTAAATTATTTTTTGTAATTTTGTACCTCAAACTTAATTAAACTTCCAATAGAACTTATAATTATAAACGCCTTCTCTAGTTACTTGGTAAGTTTAGTCGCCGAAATGTAAGTAATGATTTTCTGCAAGCTAAGTCCCAGGTATTTTTATGGTCCTAACACTCGACTATGCCCAATCCCTACTTATTTTATCTGTTGCGGCTGCTGACTGCTTCTGAGTTTTTATGGAGCACCTAAAAGCGATTTTTATGGCATATTTAAAAATGCATTTAAATTTTCCAAGGAACTAGAGGTGAGCTGTGGCATGAAGTGGATGGGATTCGTGTGGAGTGAAGAGTGAACTGAAGTGGGTGGGAAATGGGTGGCTTTCGCTGGTGTGGCGTCACGCATTTGAATATTATAATTGTGGAGTTTTTCAGTGCGATGACGACGTCGTCGACGACGACGACGACGACTGATTCTTTGTCTTTTGCTCTTCCGGGGTTGAGAGAGCTCCGTCTCCCTTGCTCGAACTCCAACTCTAAGGGTGGCTCCTAGGGGGTGTAACTCTGTAAGCTATTCCCTCCGCCCCCCGGCCGCATATATCTACATATATTTTATGCCGCTAACAATCTCATTAAAATTTTATGCGTATGCGTCTGAAGGCAAGAGTCTGCTCGCTGGCATTCCTCCTCCTAAAGGTGATAATGGGGTCTGGCGAGAACTTGGGCGAAAGGCGTCTAAATTGCTACAATTACGTTTAAAATGTGTGCCGATGATGAAGATGACGGAGTATAGAGGGGGAAAGGAAAGGGGGTAGCAATAGTGAGAAGAACTAAGATGGGACTAATTGCCTTAATTTATTGCTTTAGGCATAAGTTGTGCCCTCCATTTGGCAATAGAGATATTTCCACCAGCTGAAAGGTGTCGCCCTCTGTAAGAGATATTGATAAATAAACTAAGAGGATAGGACACAGACATAAAATTAAATATTACTGCCTCTTTAACTTAAAATCTCAACTAAAAGTAAGTAAATGCATACAGAATCAATATTCTCCTTTAATTTAAAATCGTTTTTATTTTGATTTATGGAAACTCTTTCAAAAAAAAATTTGTTATGACAACTTTGCTCTAATAAATAATCTCAGTATTTTTCCAGACACATTCTAATTAATTCTTAAAGACCCAAAATAATTTGGAATGCCAAAATAAATGTATTTGCAGCACACACAAATCAAGAAAAAATGTATAATTAACACATGTCCGAGGTGTATATTATTTTTATTTATTGCAAAATGCTTTACAATGCGACACGCCTGAAATTCCTATCCGAAAAGTGTCGGAAAATTTTGTGATGAACGTATTTTAAATATTCGCGACGTGGAAATATAAATATATGTATATTCTTCGAGAAATAGCCAGAATGTGCACATGTTTCTTGCTTCAGCCTCCTTGGCTGCATTTAGCGGTGGCGCCGCGGCATTCGCCGTTTGTTGCGCTTTAATTGCCAAATGGTTCAAGGCCGTTTGCCGTCTTTTGCAAGTGGATTTCGCTGTAGACGCCAAATAAGAAAACAGCAAAAACAAAAAGTTTAACACAATTTTCGGTGGAGAGGGGACAAGTTCTCGATGACAGACCAAGGAGCCGCCGCCGCCGACGTCTGGTCACCTTATTGGACCACTCAGCCATTAAGTGGGTCAGAAGTTGGCCCGCGGAGGCCTCAATGTCCATTGGCGAATGGAAAGCCGAAAACGTTTACAAAGGCAGCGAGAACAGCAATTAAAACATGGTTGGGCAGTGAACTTCAAGGTCGGAACTACAACAGCTGACAACGAAAAGCTCAGTTAAAGTCCTGAGTCAATATTAAATTTTAAATTTAAGTTTAAGCATGTGTATATTTTGTTTTTTATCCTAAGAACACGGTGCTTGTCTTGGATAATGTGTATGTTTTGCTTTAGTATTCCAAAGCGGCAGTATTTCTCCTACAACGTTTTAAAAGGCATGTGTATATTTTATAAAAAAGAATTATTTTAAGTGCTTGATGCTTTCCACCTATAATGTGTAGATTTTGCTTTGGTACCCCAGAGCATGTGGTATTTCTCCTGGAAATCTCTTAAAGGCATGTGTATATTTTGCTTCTTTTTTTCCCTACGAATGTAGTGTAGGTATTGCTTAGGGTTGTGTAGGTTTTGCTTTAGTATCAACGTCTAAAAAGCACGCTCTTCTCTAGAACAATTTTTTAAGGCTAGTGTACATTTTGCATTTTTTTTCCCAAGCTCGTAGATCTTATCTCCAACGATGTGTAGGTTTTGCATTAGTACTCCAAAGCTCGCGATATTTCTCCAAAAAATTACTAAAGGCATGTGTATATTTATTTTTCTCCTAGCAATATGTAAATTTTGATATAGTCTCTTGGAGGCATATTTATATTTTGTTTTTTAAACCAAAGCACGTTTTACTTGCTCTCAGCGATGTGTAGGATTTGCTTTAGTATCAATAATCCTCCAACAATTCCCTAAGTCATGTGTATATTTTGTTCTTATATCCTTACCGCCCTCGAAACTCCCGAGTCTGCATAAAAGCTCCTTCTAGCTTATAAATATTTACAGCTTAGCCTTCCGGCTCAACCTTTGTACAGTTTTTATGGTTGATCTCCGTTTAGAGTCCACCCAGGATCCATAGCTTTGCTTTCTTTGTCGCCATTGAAGTGTTTGCCATTCCTGATTTTCTCCGGACACCATCACAGCCAGCCCGTGGACCGATTCCAACTGGCAATGACTTGCTGTAAACAGGCAAAGCCACATCCCCAGACACGGCCCCATGTCAGCACAGCCGTCGAAGGAGGAAATTGAATTGCAGTCATGATGTTGACATTGCGTGCAACAAAATAACCCGAGACGCAGGGCGGCCAACCACTCAGCTCTTCTCTCTCTTCGCTCTTCTCTCTCTCTCAGGATATATCGTAATGTAATTCCCCAGAGTAACCCGCAGCAGCTTCGGGGGATTGGGATTGGGAAATGGGACTTGGACTAGGATTCGGTGGTAGAGGAGAGTGTGTGTACGCGTGCATTGACATAAGATACATTATTGCAAATTGTTTCGATTTCATAAGAAATTTTCCACAACAAATCCTTGAACGACATTTTCGCCAGTCCGGGTGCCAGGAAGTCAAGGGGGGCGCCTGCCACTGCGATTGCGACATGCAATCACATGTCGTCCCCGTCGCAACCCCTTCGCAACACGCCGCCCCTGGCATTCTCACACATTTTATTTCATTTGTCGAGCATTTGTTTCGCTTTTTCTTGCCGGCCCTCTTGCTGCTGCTTTTTTTTGTTTCGAAGCAAGTCCTGCCGAAGGATCACTTGCTCTTGGCTGCTGCCCAAACGGAGAAGGAGGAGGAGGAGGAGGAGGAGGAAAATATAAGCGAAAAGCCTTTTTCCAGCGTTTTTCATTTAGCAAAATGAGCAGCGCAACGCAAGAACTTTTCACCAAGGCGAAAAAAAAAATCAATGAGAAATGCGGCCAAAAAGGAAATCATTTGTTATTGAATCCGGCTCAGCAGCAGGGGAGTGTGGGAAATGGGCTAGGGGAAAGGAGAAAGGAGAAAGGGGTTCGAGGAAGTCAAGGGAATTGAAGTTCAGCTAAGTTAAGCAAGTGCCTCAAATAGAGCAGAGAATCAGCTTAAAAATTGAGCGTTTTAAAGTTGATAAATGGCCAAGCCTTTTTTTAAAATATATATCTTAATAGATTGTATAGATTTCAAGGTTCTTTTTAAGCTTCATCTACCCTTAAGGACCCCAGATAATTTTGTTAGAAGTAAACCCCTTCGCAGCTCGAAATAAACTATTCCTTTTCATCTTCTTCTTCTTCGGCGGGTTCAATAGATTGAACAAATTCGAAACTTGTCAAACGCTGGACAAGCTTTTGGGGGCCCTGACATGGTCAGAGGACACTATCCGTTCCCCTTGTAGAGAGAACCTTGGAGCTCTGTCTCTTCAGACGACACATAATCAGCAAGGATGTGCCCGGGACTGTCTTACATGATTTACATTTTTCGTCCATTGAAAATTCTATTTTATGTGGAACTTTGCTTAACAGTTGTGTTCCCCCAACAGAAGCAGGGCAACCGAGGGGTTGTGAGAGCCATAAAAGCGGCAAGCCAGGATATCATGTGAAGATACGTAGATACCCTGGCTAAGGAGAGTTTTGAAGAAGAGATGAATTCGCATTACTTTCAAAATTATTAAAGATAATATATTTAATTATTCTAAAAAAAAAATATTGAGACATTAGCTTTTAAAACGAGTTTTTATGAGTTGTGTGGCCGGAAGTGGGTGTGATCAAATTTTAAAATAAACTTTATCTACTTAAAATCTATAAGAATGGTGTTACCAAATATGGTACCTCTAGTTAATATAGTTTTTAAGATAAAGGTGTTTGTCCGTATAGACGGACAAGAAACTGACGGGCAGTCTTAACTTAAATTTAAAATAAAAAACTACATTTTAATTCTTATGACAAAACTGAAGGAAATATAATCGTTTAAAAGTTACGTTGAAATGCCTTGTTAAATAAATATTACTCTAACTAATTTCTTAATTTTCCCAGGGTATTTCCCGTGTCGTTTCCCACCTTCCAGAGCCACCTCTCTCTCTTTGCAGTGGCGCGTCTGTTGCTACAAGCAGATCATTTCCTTGTTAACACGCCATAAAAGCTGTCACAACATGTATATGTCGATAAGTCCCGGGTTCAAGCCACCCAAAGTCGAGTGTCAAACGGGGGAATCCCCGCCCAAAGGCCAGACACATCCATGCCTTGGCTTGGCATTGATTCCGAAGGAAGTCCGAAAAAAAGAGAAGAGATGCTTTTGGGCCTCGCCAAACCAATTGCCAGTTTATTACTTACAATTTATTGGGAAGGACAACAAGGAGCAGAGGACTACACCCCAGCCAGAAAATATAAATAAATACAAATAAAAGCAAATAAATGGCGAACACAAAATATTGTATTCATGCGGCGAGGACGAACCGAAGATGAAAATGTACGAAAAGAAAAAGGAAAATCCCCCGCAGACAAAGGGTTGATTTTTTTGGGTAACTAAAATGCACTGGGAATTATTTTTTATGTCGTCAATATAAGAAATCAGAGAGAAACCATTTTCAGGGCAAGAAAGAAATGATTTATTTCAGTAATTAGTACTAAAGCTGAACCTTTATTATAAATATTTATTTCTGTAATATTATTTAATATATTTAGGGAATAAAACATTTAAGATCTAACGTGTTGGGTGACATCAAAATCGTGGGTGTTCCACAGTTGGAATCCCAGCATTCCTTTTCCATTGAACAACGCAGTTTTTATTTCTCCCTTTTTTTTTTTGTAAATCATATTAAACGAATTACGATGAATTATTGCCCACAATCCCATACGAGGGAGGCGCTGCGCCACTGCTGCTGCATTATTATTTTTATTTATTTATTCTGCATTTATTTATGCCATTTAAATATTTTAAATTACGCTATTTTTCACATTTTATTACCAATTTATTTCTGCTACGCGAATGACCAAGGCAAGGCTGCCCCCTGGAAAGTGCACTGCATTTATTATGCGAATATGGGAGGCTTGATACATTTGCAACTTATATAATATAAGTATAAGTGCATAATTATTTGTTTATAGTTTGTTTTAATGGCCAAACCTGAGCGAGTGCCAAGCATAAACTTTCCCTTCACGCAGGGTTTGTATTTTAATATTTATTTAAGTCATTTTTGCTGCGTGTTTTATTAGTTTCTTTTTTTTTTGCGGCTCTTGCGCCTGACATTTAATTACTTTTCTCGACATTTTCCTTTCCTTATTTTTTTTGCGTTGCGTTTTATATTTTTGCATTTTACTAAGTGCACTTTAGATGGGGAGGGGAAGGGAGTGTCAGGTACAGAGGTCAATGCAGGCATAATTACCTGACTTACCTGACTGACTGACTGACTGACTCTGGAGACTTGCTGGCAGACAGCGACGGCGGTGAGCGCCGTTAATATTTTCGCCAACTCATTAACATTTTAATACGACTCTCGACTCTCGCAGCGGCGACTCACATAAATTAAGTCGCGTGGACAACGCTGCGTATGGGAAATGAGCGTTGAGGCGGCGCGAATTTCATCATTCAAAGGTCGCGTGCGCTTGCTTCGATCACTTCCAAGTCTTATGGCATATACTTGTAGAGCTTTTTTCGATTCGGTGTAACGATCTGAACTTGCTAGGAGAATTGGATGATGTAAGTTTAGGTAAAATATACTTTTAACACCGGTTCAAGGGTATTAAAACCATGTCCGTCTGTCCGTTTGTCCGTTAGTTTGCATGAACCCCTATATCTCAAAGACTATAAAAGCTCGAGCCACCAAATTTGGGTACAACATATTTATGGGTAGGGACAAATCAATATTAATTTAACACAAAAATTACAAAAAAGGCTTACTATTTTATGTTTAATTATTAGTTTATATTCATGTATTTATATTTTAATTAGTTTGTTAAAGATTTTTTATATTTTCTTATTACTTATATTTTTTTTTACAAATTGTAAAATATTTTTTAACCCATAGGAGTTTTATAAACTTCATAAGAATGCCATAAATCCTTGTTTACTTCCAACAATATATCATAATTCCTCATAAATCCCTCAAAAATAAAAATAATCTCTTTCATTCCAGGAATATATACCGATCGAAGTTCGACGTTCAACGGATATATCCACTTGACATGCGGTTATGCGGTTATTCCCCGAACCGAACCGTTCAAGGGTGCCAGTTTATATGGTAGACTTGGGAAGGAGGGGCGGTGGTAAACAGTCGCATATCAGATATCTGGTGCCGACTTATCGGACTGTTGCGGAACATAACCGCAGCAGTTCTGTGTAAAAAACTACTTGTTTACATTTTCGATATCGTAACGGATGCGATAATGCCTAGCCCTATTTCGATTCTAAATGCATTTTTATATATGCCGATGCCGATGCCTGGGTACTACTATTTGCTGATATTTCGTATCAATTACGTACCATTGTGTCCTACCATATGGTGTGGGATCTACGGATTAGTTTACAAATATTTTCACGGGATTTAGCTGGTAGTAATCAAAGGCTTTGGGGTATAAGGTGTCGGTGTAGAGTTGTTTGTGGATTACATTGTGGGAAAAGTGAGATTTTATTTATGTTAGCAGATATTTTTCGTAGTTAGAAGCTTAGTTAGCGCACTAAAGTTAGGCTTATACATATTTTTAAGAACTTAACAAAGATTATTCTGAAATTATAAATATAAAACCATATGTAAAATTATTCAATATTCCTCTAGGGTTGTCAACCTTTAAAGGCATCAAAAGCCAGTGACGTTACAAGTATCTCTTTACCCATTCGTCTATAGAAATAGTTTCTCTCCAGTATTTAATTTATTTAAAAAGTGTTTCGCCGACTGCTGCTTAGCTTGCACTTTGAACATTATTATCATAATCGATTGACGTCAATTTGTATTTGTTTTCGAAACGAGTATTTAAAGAAAATAAAGGGGGGGCCTGGAGGCGATCATCGGGTCGTTTGTTGATCTCCGTTTAGATCGTTATGCGTTTTGTTTTGTTTCTTATTTTTTGTTTGCTTTTAAATTAAGTTTCTAGCTATTTATAATTTTTTTTTGAGCTAAAAAAAAATAATATTGGCGAATTTTCGCCGCTCGCTGTGTGTTGGCCTCGACAGATTCGCGGAATTCATTTATCAGAACCGAACATTTGTTATTGTTGCTGCCGCTGCGGTTCAATTGTTTCGCTGTCGTAATTTATCTATTGGGGGAGAGGAAGTGAGAGTGAGCGGCACATGTTTTGATTATTTTTATGAAAATTAAAATGCGTTTGCCTTGTAATTAGCCCCGGAGAGGAGAGTCACGGAGCCACGCGCTCTTCCAGGAAACATTCGATGCGCTCATTGCCATTTCGGTTTCGGGAGGGAGCTGTGTGTCTGCCACTTGGCCAATGATGATGATGTCGATGATGAGGTAATCTTCGCCGGCAACATTTTGGCAGCTCAATTTGATTTTGCAATTAGCAGTTGTGGCCCTGGGACTCATATTCCCAGCCCAGCCCAGCCCATCCCGTTGCCATTGCCATTCCAAGATTCTGACTCATTTTCCCGTGCCGTTCGGAATTCCATATTGTACACTTGTTTTCTCCTTCACACGCGGGCATCTGTACTCTTTATCAGGTGCATGCTGTACCCAACACACCTGGGAGCACCTGCACTGGAAAAGCAATGCGATAGGAGAACCAGCTGTTGATTAAAGCTGCTTTCGCCACTGATTGAATAAGCAAATGTGTTTGTTTAAATGCTTTTCTTGCATATAATAGGTACAGGGTATTAAATTCTAATTTACTGACTTTATTTAAATATTTTTATTAACTATAGTTGACAATGAGTAAAATTTGAATGTATAAATCTAATAAATAGATAATTCAAGCTCTTAAAATTGTATAAGGAGCAGGGTTGGGCACTAAACGCCTAGCTTGGAGCTTGGTGACAAAAAGCTCATCTGTGCACAACTCATCCACTCTCTGAGAGCCACCAGACCCCCTAAGTGCCCATCCATGCTTGAGAGAAAAACATTTAAAATAAGTTAATTTAACACTGTGTCAAATAAATAATTCATAACCTTTATTAAGTCTTTAAATTCCATCTTGGTTGCCGTTTTAAGAAAACTTATGCCCACATCTGGCATTAATGTATTCATCGCATCGGCCTATGTCAATCTGCAATCCGATACTGATACACATTTCTGTGAATATTAATATATTCGATTAAACACCACATTCATCTGGCTCGGATTTTATTTTAAAAATGTGTTTCAAAGAATCGCGTTTAAAAATAATACCAAGAAATGTGCAACTCGAGAATGGTGTGGCATAAATCAATTCTGGGGCTAATTAAAAACATGTTAATTGCATCAGCTGGCAGTGAATATATGTATATAGTATCATATGATATATCTGCACATATTCATTCACAAAATCGAAGCGAGCGAAATCGCATAAATTAAGGCGAAAACAATTTGATAAATGCGTGTGAGAGGGACGTTGATTTTGAAATAAATAACTTTTGGCATACGCGGCGAATGCCAGATACACCGCTTCGACTTCGACGACCTTCGTGCTCATTATGGATTCGCAAGATAAATTGCACCGAAATTCAGGCAGAAGGTTAATACCGAAATCCGGCTCCGATTCAAAACAAAACAAACTTAAAAGCCGAAACAATTCGCGAGATGCACTTGCTAATGAAGTTAACCATATTGTTGACTGCGATCCGTGCCAAGGTGCAAGCTGCAGTGCGCCGGTGCATCTAACAGATACAGATACTCGGGGGAATAATAATAAATCGTAATGAGGCCACAAGTCCAGCTCGTATCGTGACGTTATGGCAGTGACATCGTAAATTTCTGACTGGCGTCAGCTAATGAGTGAGCTTGTACCGAGAAAAACGCCGATACGGCGCTACGAGTATAAATAGACTCCAACAATGGGAAACGGAAATTCCACAGAGTGCGGCAGTCGTAATAGCTACGCAAACTCTATTTTTAAACTATATTTTTTGCATTTTTCTTAATTATTTAAGGCAATTAGGGCTGATAGGAGATCTGGGAATTTTGTTTGGCTTCCAATAATAGAGTAGTAGGAATTATTATACCCAGTATCTTGCCCTATAAGTAAGGTATTATAACAAACTGCCCGCTGTATGGAACGGCTTGAAGACTTACATATATCTCAGGTACTATAAGAGTTAGAGCTCCCTTTCACACAAATATCATTAAAAAATTGTTATAAAAACTGTATTCTATTCTATGCATTGTAAATAAATATAAATATATACAAAATAAATACCCTGAGAGTTTACCTGCATACCTTTAATTGTCCCATTAATTTACCTTGTGTGAGAATAAGAAAACGACCTTACTTTTAATTACCCAACAAAATTGCACACCGAGTCTGGTCTCATATTCGCTTTTTTCTTTTGCAAAACAAATTTTGTACTGCAATATGACAATTGGCACGTTTTTGGCTCCAGTTGCGGCTAATGGCACACCTGAGAACACGCATTTCCTAGCCAGTGGAAATGCAATTCATCAGCGACTTCTTTTGCAGTCTTCTGGCCTCCTGCTCGGACACACACTGGCTTCAAAGAACACGGTTGATATATGATAATCGCATTTTGGCGCATGTTTCTGGGTCCAGTTTTTTGTTCTCTCATATTTGTACACAATAAGAAAATGGTCATAGAAATGTTAAAATTTTAATGGCTAATAGTTCCTATATTCTGGTGAATGCGAATATTTTTTACCTCTGAAAAAGTTTGACATTCGCCCCGAGTTCTACTATAAAATAGAGAACAGGAATGTGCCATTCTCATATCGTATAATGTGCATTTCCAGTGAAATCGATATATAATGTATGTATTTTTGCAGTGGAATCTCTTAAAATTTTAATTTAAAAATAAGAGGAAATTGAGTAATATTAAATCTAAAGCTACGGTTTTTTTTTGGGTGTGTTATTGTATTTATAGAGGGTAAACAGGTACACTCACCTTGTTTAATTACGGAGATCCGTTATATTTATTTATAGAAGTCGAAATTAATTTGGTACAAGTTAATCGTGGCATTTGGCTTGTTATATTGGCCACTTAAAATGATAATTAGACGCCACTAGAAGGAGTGACAAATCAACCGGGTTCCTTAACCCGCAACCACATAAAGTATGGGTTTATATTGGGCATGGGTTAAGGTCAAGGACACTGAGGGGTGGGTAAATGTTCTGGGATTGTGATATTAATACTCGTAACATTTAGCTTTTGGAATGGGTTCTTTGAACTTTGGGGGTACGATTGTGATTTAATTGTTTTCTCTAAGATTATGCTCGGGAACAGAGACTTAAAGTCAAGGCTGACAATAAATGGGTTCTTGAACTCTAAATTCTTTTCTGAAGGTTTAAAATCAAGGTTGAGTTTGGACACACCCGTTTTACTAAATTAATTTAGTTTTTAATTCACATTTTCGTATAAAGTGTCAATTTGTATTATCGTTTTATTTTTATAAAATTTGAAATTCATTTTATTTTTTGTTTTGCATTTTTACCTTCTAAACCTTTCGATTGCGTGACCCAATTGCATAAAGTTATCGGCTATAACTTCACCTTCTCCGATCACATAACCATAAAATGATTCAATATTGTTAAGAATTCAATAAAAACAAAAACAGTGTCAGTTCCCTCTCTCTCTCTCAGATGTGCCGTTCTATTTTGTTATTAATGTTTGCAATTGGGTTAAGAATTTTATTCGCGACACGGCGCCAGGGTTGTCACTCTTATTTATCACACATTTTAATTTGTAATTGTGTTGTTGTCGCCGTACTTGAGTCTTGCTGTTCTTTCTGCATTATTTATACGAAATTTTATTGTTGTGTTCTGCTGACGGTTTTCTTCTTTATTTTCTCTTATTCTTTTTTTTGGTTTTATTTTTTTATTCGCCACCGTGTTAGGGCGAAATATTTTGTTTGGTTTTGGTTTCTGTTTTTGTTTTTGTCTCTCATTGTCAGTCCGTCGCTGCTCTTTGTGTTTTGATTACGCAAATTAAAAGCGTCTAGACAGGGCATTCGATGGTCTGAGAGGGTTGTGATGGGGGGGAAAGGGCCCGATCAAGGGAATGGGACGGGACTGTGGGGGTGACCGACTGACCGACGACGGCGCGACGTCGGGGCGTTATGCAATCGCATCGCGAAATTATCATGCTTTTCCTGCCCCTCATTAGCAGTGTTGTCGAATTTTTTGGGACAAAAATCATAAAAAAAAATTAAGAGAAGTGAGCAATGTATTCATTAAATTTTATGTTAATAAAAAAAAGAAGATGGGAGGTCTTTTATGATGAAAATAATGGTGTAACATATTTTTTAAAATATTTTATTTCATAAAAGTTATCACGGTATTTATTATTGTTAGAAAGAAATGCCTCAAACGCTCTTTTAAATTTTTTTTTTTATGTATAAGCTGGCTATGATTGAAACTTATGCTTGAAAGTGCCAAAAAGGTTGAAATTGTTAAGAGGGAAGAAGATGGGAGGCTTTGTTGCCCTTTTGGTAGCCCTCATGATATATATCATAACCTCTTACGATACATATCATGAGGGCTACCAAAAGGGTTACAAAGCCCAAGGTGTCCAGTAGCCAAGCGGGCTCCCATACGCAAGCTCAGCGCCATGAAGTCTGGAAAGTTCTTGAGGGTCCTGATCCTGCCCCAGCGTCGCTGCTGGTTCTCCTGCTGGTTCTTGCCCGGGGGTAACCATCATATTCTGCCGCAGATCGTGGACGAACCCACTCAGGAAGTCGATGAGAACGTCGATGAGGACTTCGATTAGGACTTCGATGAGGACGTAAGTAAGTAAGAGGATCTCTACGAAACCTCAAAGAAGTCTCGCCGCCCTAAGAACCACAAAATTGTAAGTGTTGTTGTAAATGTTTCAGAGAGAAAGCACAAAATGTTACCTTTACAAATAATGACCAATAATTTTACACAAAAAATAAAGTTCCAAATAATTTATAAATATGTTATTCACAAGGAGTTATTTGGATACTGATTATTGTGACAAGAAAATGCCTCAAACTGTGTTTTGGATTTTTTTTTTAGGTATAAGCTGCTATTGCTTAAAAAAGACAGTTATAATTGTATATCTGTTGATTTTACTTAAGACACCTAGAAATACCAGCTTTAAAAATAATTTGTTTGCTTATTATATTATGTTATGTTTACGATTTTATTGACCCCTTTCCGATCTTTGCATTTTTTTATCCATAAAAGTTAATAAGCAAATAATAACCAAGTTGGCAGCACTGGGCGGCGGCAGTAAAGGTAAGTTACAGTGGCGTCTTAGTGGGTGCGACGAATTCTTCCTTTACGTAACAAGTCGTTGGCACTTCGAGGGAATATTTCGAGTTACGTGGAATTCGCAACGTCGATGAAATCGAACGTAAACAAAAGAGCAGCCAAAGAAGAAGTGAAACACACCGAGTGGCGGCGGGCAAAGTGCAAAATAATTAAGCGGAATTTTCGAGTTCGCAAACCATGCTGACTCGGCAAATCCGGTGAAGCGTGTTCAAGGACTACTTAGCTTATATTAATTGCAACTATTTGCATTTTATTACGATTTGATACGTTACGATAGATATTAGCACAAGGATGCTGCACCACCGAGCTTTTGTCTGAGACGCAGGTGACCGATATTGATATCGGCAATTAGGTCATTGCTCTCTCGCTCTTTCTCGAATATCGATAGTTCTTCGCCATTTTTCTTCGCGTGTGTCGCGTTTTTTTCGTTGCCGAAAGAAAATCTTATTTTCCGTGGTAATTAATTAAGCAAATAAGCCAAAAAGGGGTGAAAGGTGTAGTTGAAGGTGCGGTGAAAGCACGGCATATGGTAGTTTATTGAAATACCAAAGATTTACGCGGATTTTGCAACTTTTCATTTTCGTCTTTGCGCTGGTGCGGCATCTCGGGTTCGTTGATCTCCTCAGCGGCTAATAAGTGCCTAAGTGAGTGACCTGAGACACCAAAGTGACCCCAGACAGCTGCTGCTGGTGCTCCTTTGGCGGCGAGACTGCGACTGCTGCTGCAGCCGCACTTCATTACAGGATAATTGAATATGTGCGATGATAATTTCATTTTACGCTTTATAAACACAACTGCTGCTGCCTCCTGCTGTCCCGCTCGCTCTTTTGGCAGCGGCAATTAGGAGCGCCCACAAGCGAATTTTCGAGGGGGCGGGATGCCGGCAACAACTTAATTATCCGCCTGGACGAGCGTGGGCTATGTTCTGTACATACGTACATACATACATACATACATATATCCTGACATTGATGACCAAGAGACCAGCGCGCACAAATCATAAAATATCGATTGCCGACGTCAGCCTACGCAGAAAAAAATATGATAAAAATCCCCAAAAGAAGCTGCGTTTACCTTCAGTTTAACCCATTTAAGCCGGGGATTTTTTAAGACTCAACAAGGCGTTAAAATAAATTTGGAACATTTTACAGAATAAAAATAATAGTTTTCATTGTTTTTTAGGTAAGTAATAAATAAATCTTTGAAAAATATAAATGAAATAATCGAATATAAAATAATGATATAATATTCTGGGTTTTTAGCTTAAAACCCTTTAAAATTTTTTAAAGAATTATAAAACAAATTTTAATATTAATGTTGGGATAGGGTTTTTTTTATTTTAGGCCAGTTTGTCATTTTTAAATTAAAATTCCCAAGTCGTTGTGTTTTTGGGGGTCAGTCTCCCTCTAACAGTAAAACCCTTTCAAGAACCAAATATAATTTATTTTTTAAGTACCAGGCTAAAAAATGGGTTAATGCCTCGTCTTTATTAGTCAGTATTTGCGTTTTTCTTCGAATTCGCTGTAATTATTTACATCGAAGATTGTGTTGACGAGTCGAGGCTCCTCTCCGATCCGAAGGCAAATACTTGGCGGGGACTTACAATTTCAATGGACAATCCATCGGCGACGATGCTTTGAATGTTAAAGTGGCGGCGGCGGCGGCAACGGCGACGCAACTCGTATACCTACGACAACTGTCAGTTTGTATAATCTATATCTGTGGGTTTGTAGTCTTGCAATTCGCCGATGTTGCTGTTGTTGTTGCTGCTGTTGTTGCCCTTGCCGTTGTTTCCCTTTTGGTATTTTTGTTTGGCTTTCGTTTTGTTATTGTTGCTGTCTGTCGTCGTCTGGAAGCGCCTTATCGGCGGCGCCTCCAGAAAATATGTCACACGTACGCGTCAAATTTTCTCAGAAAATAAACCGCAAAATAAGCATGATACGCCTGATATGATACGGCGGCAGCGGGGTGGCGGTACAAGGTACCCCCGTAGGCGATTATGCGAGATTCAAATTTCAATAGTTTGGAAATCTACTAAGTAAAAATTAAATATAATAATGACAAGGCAGAGAGATGAGCAAAATTTCTTATAAAAAGTCATTAACCATATCAGTCGTTACTTCCCTGAAAAAATCTATTTTAGAAATTACTATGAAATTTTGTCTTCAATTTAATTTAATTTTTACGCTTATATTTTCTTTGGAATCACCAGAATTTCACAATATTGTTTACTATAACGCTTTAAATAAGTTTATTGTTCTGCCACTTTTAATGTTGTTTACGAATTAAATTGAATATTAAAAAACAAAAATAATAACTCTTTGTTTTCCCCAAAAACAGATTCCCAAAATGAAAACAAAACAATAAATATTGTTTGTTCCGTAAAGAGTGAAGAGCTGAGAACAGTTATGGAGCCATATAATGCACAAACCTCAAAAGGACTTCCTCAATACAAGTGCGCAGGATGAAAAGGGTAAGCCGAAGAAAATAAATAATAAAACGCACATACGAGTATAATCCGCAAAAAAACAACAAAATTATAAAAATCGCATGCGCCAATCGTTTTTATTGCATTTGATGAACATTTAATTTTGATTTAATTTTTAATGATGCCACAGCAAGGCTGCCTCCGCAGTGTGTTTGTGTTTTTTTTTTTTTATTTGGGATTGAGCTACGTGATAATCGGGGAATATTGCCCATTACTGCGGCCACCCACAGATGAGCAAATAACAATGACAAACGATGTTTATATATGTGTCGGCTTATATATGGGGATGTACTGAGATACTGTTGTTTTGGCGGTAATTTTTTGCCCAATGCAGTTGCATTTCGCAAATTGGCAAGCGGCTTATTTATTTATTTATTTTTGCGTTTAAATTTTAATGATAGCTCGGCCGGACGGGCGAGCTTGAGGATGGCAAATAAACAAATTAACTCTAAAAATCATTGAATTTGTAATTACATATCAGTATGTGCGTGTGTATCTGCGATTTAATGTAATTGTTTTGTTTATCATTGTTGCATTTATTCGTGCGAGAGATACACAAAAGGAGGCTCTTGTGTAGATGCAGCGCAGTAATAAATCAATTATTTTAATTTCTTTATTATAGTTTTGATCAGAATAAGTATGAATTTTATATAGTTTTGGGTTTCAATTCACAGAATTTAGTTTTTGGGTTCTAAGAAATTTTAATGGGTTTTCGAGTGAATGGATTTAAATACTCTGATTTTTTATGCCTAATTAGAGGTTTTCTATAAATAAATAAGCATTGTTTATAAGTTGTTTTTTTTTTTATAGAGATAAGCTTTTGTGTCGCTGATTTCTTGGAAATTGTATTTGTTTAAAAGCTTAGTAGGAATCGAAAATAAAAATTGTGTGTTTGTCTTGTAATCTGATCTCAGATAATAATAGAACTTGAGCTATCAAAGTTGGCGCCAGCTTTCTAATAGATTGCACGGAGTCCCCTATACCTTTATCAACACTGCCTCATAGGATGATTAATTTAATTCCCTTTTAAATTGGCAGATTTTAAGTGTCAACATGTACAACTTATAGGACTGACTATAATAGTTCTTCCGAAATATCATTATGACTCATTTGAAAGTGATTACTGTGGGTTTGAGATAAGATTTTTGATAGCCGAAATATAATTACTTTAGTTTTTATAAACGGTATTAATATATTTTTCTGCGAATTCGCCATGACATTTAATTGCTGGCCCCTTTTCGATTTCGCTTTTGTTTATATTTATTTTTTATTTGACCTTGTACTTTGCACAATTACTCAATAATTTCCCCACAATAACAAGTACAGCGGCGGCCCACAATGTCATCATTCAACTGTTTGCCTGACTGGACTGAACTGGTCGTCGGTTAATTATTTAGTTATTTATTAATAGACTCACGCCAGAAACATGCACGGGGCACGGGAGCACAATTAAACGATTGTCAACAATAAAATTTATTAATAATATATGATAGATGTTGATGCCCCGCGACAAAGTCGTGCCGTGGCAGATGCTATCGGCCCAAGGGGACCGGAACAGCGATGTGTGTGTTGGTTAACAATGTTAACAATGTTGCGAGTGCTGCTCAAGATTTGTGTTTTGGATAATACAAAGTATGGGTTCCCACGAGATTTGGCCGGGGCTGTGAACATGACACTATGGTGGTATATAAAGCGATAGGTACTGCTGTCAGAAATCTATTGTATATTTCAACTTGCATTCGTGGCACGGAAAGTGTTCTCTTTTAACTATGAAAATTGCAATTGTATCTTGGATTACTATGGCAGTGATAATGGTGAGGATTTAGTAGTTAATCAAGAGTAGGCTCCCGAAAGGATATGGGATGAAAGTGTTATCATTTTTGTTGTGAAAAAATCCTGCTAAAACTTAAAGAAATCGGTAACTTGTATAACATATTCTCTTACCATTCTTCCTGAAATAAAAAGTCCATTAAATACGCTTTTTGAATAATATGTATTGCTTAAAAAAATTCCCTTTTTATTTCCTAATATTTCTAACTTCTTGGAACCTTTTGGGAGCTACTTGGTATACCCAGTATTGATTTACTGCCCCTCTAACCCCTCTAATTTTCACCCAATTAGTGCATCGCCGAGGCTCAAGTCCCTGGCCCGCCGGAGGCCATAGGCGCCGCTCAGGGCGGAATGGCAGCGGCGGGAGGGGCCGCCGGTGGTCAGGTTGGAGCAGGCGCCGATATGGCAGAGGGTGGACCTGGAGCTGAAATGTCAGCCGGCATAGGAGCGGGATCTGAAATGGGCGCCAATGCCCAAGCTGGAGCTGGACGCTAGAGAGCAGCGGCACTTGCGTTTGAAACTTCACTTTTTCCTCGCTGTTTGTTTAGGGCCCTTCGCACTTGGGGTTAAGCTCAAGACACTGGAAAATAATTCGAAGAAATTTAAGATAATGCTTAAATTAGAAAGAAAACAATTTGATATAATTTGGAAATAAATCAGACATATGGTTCTTACAAAAATAAGGAAAATGTTAAAGTTAAAAGAAAACAATTTGATTTCTTTTGAAAATAAATCAGAACTAAAATCTTTCTTTTAATCAAGCATGGGTGGGCACTGAACTTCAAGATCGGAGCCTAGCTGACAAAAAAGCTTAGAAGAAAACGTTTAAAAATTCAGATGGAAAGGAATATCATCAATTTATCTTAAATATTGCTTTATTTTCTCACTGTGCCTACAACTCCGCACTCGTATGACCCACTGATGGCGCCAGTTTTTTTTTGTTTTTTTTTAGAGAGGGAGCTCAGTGCCATAATTGATTTGGAATTGCGGGGCGTCGCCACGTAATGTGCCTTTGCCGCCCCTCATCCCTCCTCACTCGCTTTCGGCTCACATCAAATAAAAGCCAAACACAGCACACTGAAATATGTATTGTTTTGGCAGCTTAAATTCCATTTAATGCCATTTTATGAAATACACCTCAAAATGTATCGATTGTGGAGGCACCGCAACGCACACAGACACCAGACATCAAGCACTGCCTGGGGGCAAAAAATAGAAATAGAAAACTCATCAGGCAAATGTTAAAAATATCAACAGAATTTCCACATAAATCAAGTGATCAATAAATAAATAAAATATGCCAACAACACCAAAATTCAATATTGTAAAAAATGGAAAAAAACGAAATAATCGGTTTGTTTTGATTTTTTTGCACATTCATTGGAAGTTGATTGTTTACAGCGCTGGTTGGGGGGCTTGTCTGACGGGGAAAGGTAGAATGATGGGTTTTGATGAGGTAAATGCGTAAATAAAGGAAAGTTTTCAGATGAGTAACTTTTTGAGGAATTTGAGAATCTTTTTTTGGGGTTAACTTAGGGGGAAAATCTGTTCTAAGAGCATTCTCTAAAGTGTTCTTATTATGAATATATCATAATACCTTTTAAAAAGATAACAAATTTCTCAATTTTAAATCTACAAATACCAAAAGCTCTTTAAAATGTCGCAACCTTTTTGGTGAGATTATTTAATACCTTCCGCTGGCTTAATAGCAACAATATAGCCACACAGCGGGTAGAAAGTTATCTTAGGAACTTGTGTAACTTGTCCGTACTTTCCGCATAATCCTTCCTGCTTGCATCTCTGCGTTTGAACTTGAGAATGGAGAACTTTGGCCTGCATAAGCTTGCCAGTGGCTGGCCTTGACATGTGCCACGTTGAGTGAGGAGCAGCTCACCCAGCCCAGCCCAGCCCACCCTTTGCGACGACAGTCACCTGCGTCGCAGATAAGAATAAGAAGCATTCTTAGCGCGGGAATTCCACCGCCCGCTGTGTGTCTCCTCAACCGACTGGGCTGCCTTCTTCCGCTGAACTTGAAACTGGTCACGTGCGAGGCTCCGATGTGGCAATATAATTGCCAATATAATCGCTGTGCGCTTTGGACTGATAAACATTTATTTCGTGCATTACGAACGCTGGGACAGTGGGGAGAATGGGTGTGAGAAGTGGTTTCTTGATTAACTTGGGGAGTTTTTCTTATTTTAATAAATTTAAATACCTATGAAGATGCTTTAAAGAAGGGTTGATGCATTCTGTATGATAAATCTATCTATTACCTTTAAAAAATTAATACAATTCATAGAATTCTCAAATTCTGGGTAATCCAGGACCACTGTGGCCATGTGTGTGGTCCGACCTCAGCGGCTTTATGTTTATTTCCATTCGCAATTGCACTTGCCAGGTGCCGCCGCCGCGGCGAAGTTATGGCCAAGCTACTAATGTGGCCCATGGACTCTTGCATTGGGACCAGGGACCCCGTGTGTAATTCCAGTGGCGGGCCATTAAAATTGATCAACTGCTAAGATTTCCTGGCTGGCGGCGGCTCCAGGCAAGTGCGAGTGCCAGTGCGAGTGCCAATGCGAATGCAAGACTCAAATTCCCACCATTTTGCGGTGCCGCTTGATTTACGTTCGCTTCCTGTTCACGCAAATTGAATTTGCACATTTGCGATTTGAGTATACCCATATATACATATATGTATCGGTGGAATGTGGCACATGTGGTGTATGCAGGCTATAATGACTTCGACTTCGATGGGCTATCGCATAACATAACATATATATCCAGAGTCCCATGCCAGACAGTCATAAGATATATATTCCGACATGTGTCAGTCGTAAATCATTCACAAATCGCACTCACGTGAGTTCATTGAGCACTCACATGTCTGTCTTCTGCATTGGCTCTTATCGCGTCTGACCCACATACATATATATATAATTTTGCAGGGTGATCCACCTTAGAGATACATACTATATATATGGCGGGTAATTATTGGCTTTGCCTTTTCTAATCTCTTTGCAGGCGCCAAGCTCTTAAGTGCGCATTAGGAGACTCGAATTGCGTTCAAAATATCGTCTTTGACAAGGTTTCCTTTGCATATATTAACTTTCTAAAGCCAAATAGTAGTCACTGGGTTTGTTTTTTTTTATCCCCTCTTTGCAAATATTTTTAAGTTCGCCAATGTTTGGCAAATATTAGCATTAGCTTAATTAGTTTTCCACTAATTAACATCCTAATGACTTGAGCATATAGAGAGTAAGACACGAGGATGGCAGCGTTTTGAGAAACGTTAGAAACTACTTTGTGCTTTGCTGCACGCGTGCCTGCACATGGGAAATGTAAACAAAAGTCGGCGGGGTGAAAATTGATTGGAATACTTGTTTGGAAGAGCTGGGAAAATGTTATTGTTAGCCGCAATCGACACTTTATTAAATTTAGTTTATTTTGTTGTTGGTAATTTAGCTGGCATTTGGGGTATAAGTAAAGATCTTAAATCAGGGAATTATCTTCAGGTTGCTATTTAATTGAATTAATTTTATTTCCGGTAACAAAGGTATTACTATCGAAAAATTATGGAATAATCAAATGAAAACATTCGAAAGAATATATATTTATCGTCTATATGTTTGTCCGTCTGTCCTTTTGTCCGTCTATACGGACAAACACCTATATCTCTGAAACTATAAGAGTTAGAGCTTTAAAATTGGGTGACAACACTATTATAGGTTGCACTTATATCAAGTTAGGTTTAAAATTAAAATTGCACCTCAAACCGTGTGACTCTTGGGTTCAATTCCCACCAAGGGCACGCACCGCTTCCATGTTCAATGTTCCAGGTTACACAACACCATTTCTAAACAACCCGGCGGAGCATCGCCGATCGATTGTAAACAGCATATGCATGTGTATATTATTTTCTGATTGTGTGTTGATCACTAAACAAGCATGTTTAATTATATTTACACATTCGACAGCACCATGCATGCATCGCGGTATATGCGCCGTTAGAATTACGCATTCGATTTGCTAATTGCCCCACGAGTAGAACTAAATATAGACAAGCCCGAAACTGCGTACCGACCGATTTGCTGATTATAAGCCCCGAATGCACGCTATGATGAGTAGTTTATTTCGATTTTTGATTTCGCTGAACTCTCTCACTCTCTCCCTCTGTATTGGCGCTCTCCCCACCACCCCAAAGTTTTGGGCCGTAAACTACGCAATTGATGGAGTGTAAATGAACGTAAACGCCGCCATCATTACGTCGACGACGACGATGGCGGCGGCCATTCGCTATTTGTATCTGTCAGATACTTTTGCGCCAGCTCTTGATTTATGAACTGCGAAATGCAGCAACGACAACGGCATAAGCGACAATTACTGTTACTTGCCATGTTTATTGTACTCAATTGAGTAGGTAAATCGCTGAAATGTAATTTCGCCTGCATAATTAATAATGCGAGATGGCATTACCCGAGTGTCAGTAGCGGGGCCATAAAGTCATTTAAGAGGATTTATGCACAGAAATATGAGGGATACTAATATGATGATCAAAGGGGTCTAGAAAATATTATTAGGATCAAAATAAAATGTCTTAATATCTTTTAGAATGATTATACGCCACATGCTGAAGAACACTAACTTATTTCTAATATTATTTTATATTCAAGCCTGCTCCTTGTCGGTATAATTCTTGGTTTTAATTTGTTCAATCAAACCGTTTCTCTCTTCAAATGATTTATTTCCCAATCTTTACGATGCAATACCGCTATTATTTTTTGGCCCCTTCAGAAGCTTGCCCATAAAGGTACCCTCTTCCTTCTGGCATCGATCACAACAATCACACGAAAGAAACCCCACCAGAAGCGGGCCAATTGAAGTCAAAAGATCTAATTTAAAACGATTTGTCTCTAGTCTAGACTCGATGTGATCCGCTCGAGCGCTGCCAATTAACATTGCGATCCGATCCGATACGTACCGGATATAGATATATATATAGAAACTTCAATTTGTAGCCGTGCAATTGAGGAACGGATACGCGGCTTTTCGATTTAAAAATAGCCAACTCAATATTTATTTTTGGCCACTCTGGTACTCGCACTCGTACTCTATGTACTTGCGCTTCCGTCCCTCGCGCCGTCTCTCGCTTTGATGTTTATTTTTAAACCCCACCAAATGCTTGAAATCATTTTCGAAGCTAAGTGGTTGTTTGTTGTGTTAATAACATAAACAACAGCAGAGCGGCAGCGGCAATTCAAACTCAAGAATGCGAAACGGTCAAAGACTGATGCGAGAGCGATGTCTGAATGGGAATGGAAATGGATTCTGATTCGGATTTGGAATCGGAATAGTGAGAGGCAGAGACTGCTCCACGAGTTGACAACTCTCGGGACAAGTTTTTGCCAATTGAGGTTATTATTAGATTTGCCAGATTATTTATAATTTGTTTGCCAATATTTGCGCTCGATCAATATACTTGCCTTTAATTATTCATGCCGCCGATTTCTCTGTGCGCATTATTCAGCTATGATTGCTTTACTCAGTTAATTGTTGTATTTCATCATCCAGCCACAGGAGAGCTTTGGCGTTAATGGGTTAAAGTGGCTCGTTTATTGATGATTTGATTTGAAACACTAATTGACATATTTACTTACAAAAGACGAAAGCTATTTGTTGAGTAAGTGAATTATTAGTTGTACGAAATTCAGATTTATTAATATTTCCTTGAAACTTATTTTTATTTAAGGTATTTATAGGATACACAAGGTTATTACAGCTTAATGTTAACTGAAAAAGTAGATACAAGGCAGAAGAAGGTATATCTGATCCAGGATAATCGATATCGCCTTGTCCGTACGTCCGTTTGTCCGTTCATACGGACAAATATCGAAATCTCAGAGAATATAAGAGCTAGAACTACCAAATTTGGCGACAACATTCTTATAGGTATTAGGCAGAACAGGTTTCAATTAATTTATTAATTTAATTTAATTTAAAATTAATTAAAAACCTTAATTAAATGCTTTTAATAAAACCCCTTTAAGGCATTCTACATTTACTATTTCCATTCATGCTTTTTGCGTTTTCCCCGCTCGATTACTTAATCAGTAAATATAGCTGCGTTGCATTCCTTACCAAATAGTCCTTATCAATGGCTGACCTTGAGGCAGTTAATAACTGGCTTGATTGGATTATCAGGCCCCGAGCCTGAGCATTCCACATAAAGCCCCAAAAAAGAAATACGATCCCATAGACACTGGACAAGGGTATATATAAATTTGTTCGTTGGACAGGTGCAGCAGTCGCGGCACAAAAAACAAAACTGGCTACAGAAGAACGCAAAAAATCACCGAAAGATTAGCAAAAGAAAATAAATTATTTATTAAATAATCGAATAGCCGACCCACGACGCGAACGGAAATAGAATGCTATAAAAAAATGTTGCTGCATTATCAGCGAATAAAAGTGAGAACGGAGAAGACGAGGCCCGATAGGCGGTAATATGAATGAAAGGTGAAGAAAGAGAAGGTATCTCTCCTCTTTAGAAGAGAATCTACACCTGTTGGAGCTGCTCTTTGCTCTTTTTTTCTCCTCGCCACGCGCGAATAAATTTGTTTATAATTCGCTCGGGCCCGTCCCCCTTATCAACGCGTCGCCCTTATCTATCCGCTGGCATTGAAAACCTCCCCGCTCCCAACCGCTCCCGATCGCCGAACTATGGAACTACTGAGACTTGAAAAACTAAAGGTGAAAGAACTTTTCGCAGGCGTGTGTCGGTGGCGTGAAGCGGTGATCATGCGCTTCGCTTCGGGGAAGCTCCACCCCGCCGCGCTCCGCTCAGCTTAGTTTCAGCCCCTCCGGAGGCTAGAAAACCCCCCCAAAAACCTCCTCCTCTTTACCGCCACCGCCTGATGAGTGCGTGACTTGGGCACGCGTCTTGGCATGGAATTTTTCGAGCCGCAATCAGCGACTAAAACTAATGAATCTGAAATTAATACATTTCGCATTTCGTTGCCGATTTCGACTTTGGAATGCTTGTGAAATTCCCCCTTCAAATTGCCATTTTGTCACCTGTTTTCGCAAGAGAACTTAATTACTTGTGCTAATTTTTAGAAGTTAACTCGGTTTTGGGCAAAATAAGATGTATACAAATAAATAAATATTATTTTTTCTTGCTTAATATTTTTGCAAGCATTTCTAAGATTTTTCCACGATTTTATTGTGCATTTTTGTATAATTAGAAGTTCATTTGTTAAAGAAAAACTAAATTTGTTGTCAATTTTGTTAAGTTTTTAAAATGGATTTGTTTATTTATTATTATTTTTTTTATTAGCATTTAAAGATATTTTATTTATGTCACTTTTTGAACTGTTTTTGTGACGTTTGAAATAAATTCGTGTCCAATAAAAATATTAGGGAAGCTTTTCGGCTTAGTTTTTATGTCATCCTTGTCAAGTTTTCTGTAGATATTTATATTTATTTATACATTTTATTTTAATGTTTCTTTTTTCTCGGAGGTCTCTAACAATTGTTCTGTGTATTATATTTTCTTTACGATTCATTAACCATTTTTCCCATTCATTCAGCATTTTGTGGCTTTCAGCTGAAAACACACTTACAGTGGGCGTGTTTTTGTGGGCGTTGCCTTTGCCGAACATTCCCAGATAGTTATCACTTCTGAGAAAAGGCGAAAAAATTAGATCGAATCTGGCGAAAACATTTGCTCAACTCATTTGGGACTTTCTCGCAATTCAGTGGGTGGCGCCGTCGTCGTCGCCATCGTCGCCGTCGCCGTCGCGGACACGGGGAAACGAGGAGGGATCCGATCCGTCAGCCGGTGACTGGCACATGGAGCGATCACTTGACCGCACGTGAACGCCATTCGAGGGCAGTGCGCAGCTGACGTAATTGCGGAATGGATTGAATGGATTTTTTTTCGGGGAATATATCATCGAACAGCTGAAATCGAAGCTCGCTGGCGCTTGTTATATTTGCATAAATCATTCCCTTGCTCGCTCACTTGTGTTTGCCCATGAATTCGCAATGTTTGTATATTATTTTGCCGGCCCTCTGGGGTGTGGGTGTGCGGTGTTTTATTGCATTTTCGGCCCCAAACATTCTAATGCTAGAACAACAACAAGAGCAACACTTTTATGCGATTTCGGTTGAAAATTTATTTCGAATTTTAAATAATTTTCGCTGCTGCAGCAAAATGCTATTTGTGGGCGCCACCGAACTATTTTAGGTAATGTAATCGTTGATCTTGTGGGTTTATTTTTGGCATTGGATTTGGGTTTGTTTAGAAAATATTTAAAGCTAAATATACCCAAAGATGTGAGGTTTCATTTAGGTTAATATTAATAGATCGAATTTCTACAATCACTTTCATTGCGTTTTTCCCTCCTCTGATTTCTCCTTGAGACACTTCCTACACGTGCCGACTAAGAAAAAATACTTCACCCCGATTTACGCACAACGCACCACCACTCGCTTTTATTTTTAATGTTCATAAAGTACGCAATCGAGCCATAGCTACGTAGATATCACTCATACGCCGCGTGTATGTGCATGATTCAAGGCATTCCGCCGAGCATCACTCATACGTCACGTTGGACGCACGCACAGACTCCTCGCTTGCTATCCCCTATCTGCTCTGGCTCAGCCCCGTGGCAATCCATCTGTGTGTTCCCATATCGTATTTCACTTGCTGATCAATAGAAAGCGCCGCCGCCGAATAACCACTTGTAAATGCACCACCCAGCGCCGCCTGTACCACCTCCTCGCCCCTTGCCCTTCACTCTGCCTGCGGCACTGAAGTCTGGCCATCTGTTTTGATGTCGAGTGTAAACACAAGCGTATGGACAGGCGGACCGACAGACAGACAGAGACAGACCGAGGGACGCAAACACTCTTGGGCAAACAAATAGATGCACACGCCAAGAAATGCACGCCCACATGGAAGATACCACATCGCCAGTCGGTACACTATGCAAAAAAAAAAAAGGAATTGCTTGTTTCATAGAATATTCTGTGGCTGAAACTATATTTGGAGGTGTGATCTGTTTTTACTAAAGAAAGTCTAGATAAAAAGTTTTACTTTGAGATATGGAAACAGGGGAGTTCTTATAAAAAAAAAAACCTGTAGTTAGGATTGAATTTAGGAGCTTTAAATTTATTTTCTACTTCATGGATTTATTAAATATATCTTTTAAATATCATAAAACATTTGATATAATATTTATCCTTTTCTAGAGGATTTTTATATATTCAAAATACATTTAAAATCCCTTTACCTATTAGCAAATATTTCTCTGAGTGCTACCCTTCCTGCCCAGCCACCTTCCACGTGCTGCTCCACTTTTTGGACGACCGCACGCGCAATCTTTTGCTGCCATATGCAAGACATCATGTGAATGAATGACTTGGCTGGACGACGGCCATGGGCAACCTGAGATGATCCGGCCGAGACTCGATGGAGGCATCATCTTCCGATCTTCGGAAACCACCTCTCCTGCTTCCCCTGCCTTTTGGAACCTTGGGCGTCGGGAAATCGCATTTCGCTCCAATTTTAGACTGCACACTGATCGCTCGGCTTCTTGCTCACTTTCGCCTGCTCTGCTCTCGTCTCGCTCGACGATCTCTGATGTTGTTTACGCGAAATTCCAATGCTACAAAATACAAAATACAATATACAATATACAATATACAAAGTATACAATGTCTAGTGTGGGGAGGCCGTCGCCCCCTTTCGGCGTACTCTATACAAGGTATCGTATTCTGCTTACCCATCAGCGGGGCGTTTCTTCTTTTTTTTTTTTCGTTATTTAGCAGCGCGCGTGTGCAGGTTGTTTGAATTATTTTTGCTGACTTTCATACATTTGTCTGGCTGGAATTGTGTGCAGGTTGCACAGCTATCTTGTAACCAGATTTGGGTATTTTATTAAAGGTATTTCGCTGGGGTATGACTTTTGATTTGGGTATTTTTTAGTAGTCATACAAAGTAAGGGTATTATGAGTTGGTTAGATAATACAAATATGTTTAACAAGCAGTACATGTCATCTCTGACCCCTGAAAATGATTTATTCTTGATCAGCATCACCAGGGGAGTCGATTAAGTCATGCCTTAAAAGCTCCGATTTTTAAATTCTCATCTCTCGGTCATATTACAGTTCCTGTGGCCCACCTAACGTATACGTAATTTTGTGCACTTTCAAAAGTACCAACTAAAAACTCCAATTCGATTTGAGTTTATTGCCACCAATCTCTTGGCCAATTTAT
Organism: Drosophila asahinai; assembly: GCA_008042795.1. Classification (NCBI taxonomy): domain Eukaryota; kingdom Metazoa; phylum Arthropoda; class Insecta; order Diptera; family Drosophilidae; genus Drosophila; species Drosophila asahinai. The sequence continues at coordinate 61,885 of VNJZ01012019.1, forward strand.
GGCGAGTGCTTAGTAGCCGGGGCCACCTCTCGGGAACTTCCTCTTCTCGTCGTTCTCCACAAGTCGGCTGTCACCGTCAACTCTTCCACTTTTTTTTTTTTTTTTGCCTGGTTTTCAGCGCAAAAAATTTATGACAATCATTTAAATGTTGTTGTGGCTGTTGTGGCGTGTAAACAAACGCGTTAATAGTTTGCCATTTGTTTTTTGTGCTGTTGTCTCTGCCACTCTTCCACTTTTGTCATTTATTTATTGTTTAATTTTGTTTGTTTTCGTTGGTGCTGCTTTCGTTTCTGTCCGGTCAGACACGTGCCGTCATAAAATATACCATTGACCCCTGGCAAATATTGACAAACCAAATCAACCGAAAGTGTTTGGCAGATCCGCCTGCCAAAGGCGACTGACTTCTGTCCAAAACGGAAATCGCTTGAAAATGCTTCCAACATTTTTGTTTAATTTTCTTTCAATTGCCTTGACTTTTGGTCTTTCTTATCCTCTCTGCATATGACGTCAGTGTGCCCTGGGAATTATTTCTCCCACCATTTGCTCCCGATAATTTCTGGCATTTTATCAGCAGAAGAACGGTGACTTACCAGAAAGCGTTTACCAAAATAAACACTCTGCTGCAGATAACCGTGTGGCGAAATGATTGTTTATATTCGCATATATGGAGTGTGTGTGGCACATGAAGTTGCCAAAATTTCTGATTTAATCACGAGTCACACGAACATTGATCACGAGTTCACGTTATGATTACGCGGTAATTTCGTCAGAGTTGCTGGAAATCTCTCAGCGGACATTGGGAAGTGTGGCTAGGGTTAAGTATAGTACGTGGTTTATCTCAGATTGAAGCTTGAATGTCGAAATGAAGAACAAATATGTGAATGATACTCAAGTTTACGTTTAATATGGTATTTTCCAGGTATTTCGATTTATGGGTTTTAGTTGAGATTTTGCAAACTAATGCTTGGAGTATTTTGCTTAGATTTATTTGAAAGATTAATGGTTTTTATACTTGGTACTTAGAGTGTTTTGGGATATTATAATTTAATGTCAACAGAAAATGTAGGCAACATGTGGAATGAGATGTTATCGACCACATAATGTTGAATATTTCTGATCAGCATCATTAGGCGAAAAAAAAATAATGATGTCCGTCTGTCCGTTGCCGTCAGTTCTTCTGTCCGTCTGGCCGTAGATACACCTAGAGAATGTATGCCACTGTCAGAAAAAGGCACATCTGACCCCATAAAAATATATTTGGTTGATCAACATCACCAGGAGAATCGATTTAGGCATGTCCGTTTGTCCGTCTATCAGCTTGTCCGTTAATGGGAATAAAGTCCTACATCTTAAAGACTACAAGAGCTAGAGTTACCAAATTTGGTAACAACATTCTCTTATATTGCACGGAGATGAATTTGTTTTTAAAAATTGGCCACGCCCATTACCGCCCATAAAAAAAATATACAACAAACTTAAATTTCTCTAGTTAGATTGATTACCCATTATTTTTGCAATTAGATTTTTAATGATCCACAGACAGGATATGTCTGATATTATATCTCTCTGCCTTCACACACTAAAAATCCCCTTTTGAACGTCTGGCTTGTGGCCTAATCTAAATCAAGTTTGCAGTCTAATCAAATCATCATTCGCCACAAGAGAAATCACGTAAAAATAATCAAAGAACTCGCTTCCTCTCCGCCTGTCTCGTCTTCTCTCGCTCATATCTCACTGTCATGTTATTACGTCATTGCAGAATATTTCTTGGCCTTTTCTTTTCTTTTCATTTCATTTCATTTATTCTTTTTTTTTTTTTTGAGGAAATTTAATAATCGTAAAAACAAAAGCGCAAGAAAACAGAAACAACGGCAAAGGCGGCGACAACAACAACAAATAATAATAATAAAAGGCAGAGTCAGAGGAAGAGGCAGAGGCAGAGGCACGCAAAAGAGCCAACGCGGCATGACAAATGTGCGATAGCGTTAAATAATTTTTATGATGCGTTCGCCATACGAAAAGAGGGTTGGGCTGGGCAGGGGGTGGCGGTGGTGGTGGCAGGGGGGGCGGTGAATAGGGGCCAGCCAGAGCACATATCACGAGCCGAAGAAGCAGCTCTCTATCTCGCTCGTGTGGCCTTCTCACTTAACTAATCAGCGGCACGTGTTCTTTTTGCAACAAAGTGACAATTTCCTCTTTCGGCTGTCTGCTGTCGTCTACATTCCGCACTCGAGCTCGAACTCGAAATAATACTCGCACTCCCGCCATATCATTAGCCCTTTCACCTCGGACTTTTTATTGTGTAGAATGCCCTACGTGGTTTATTGGGAGGAAAGGTAGCCAAGGATGCATAAGAAGGGTCTTGTGAGAGTTTTAAATAAATATTATTAATTATTAGTCATAGTTAACTAATTTAAAATACGCATTTCTACTTTCTTGTTCGTGTTTTATCTATTATATTTATTACTATTAATCAAATAAATCTGTTTTATAGCTGTTTTTACTATCAGAAGTATTACAAAATATTACTATGTGTATTTGCGAAAGAGACCCTTAATTTTAATAATAATTCCCGATAAAATAATAGATAATTTAAACCACCCTCCGTAGGGTGACCCCTTAGTCGCCTATGGCGTCCATAAATTATGATTTTTATATACATTACTTTTCTTTTTTTCAGCCTTTTTGTTGTTGTTGAACATTTTCTTGTTTTGCCTTTTGTTTAATTTGTTTATCGCTTTCGAGAATTGCAACTGTTGCGGAAATACGTGCCACCAGACTGGGCCGCACCTCGCTCTCTTCTGTCTGTCTGTGTTTGTTTATTGATTTTTAATTCTGCGCATTTTTGCGTAAGCCAAAAATATATATTCTGTTGCAGAAAATTATGACAAATGTTGGCAGTTTTTGCATTACGCGGTCTAAAGGTCTTAAAGCGAGAAAGCTTTTATTTCGGCCAGCCGCCGTCGTCGTTGTTTCTCTTCCGGCAACAAAGCTAAAGCGCCCTGGCCTGCCACATTGCGTATACGTATCGGTGTACAATTATTTATTAGGCCTTTGCCAAGGCCGAAAGCCGAATGCCGAAAGGGGAAAGCGACGGAAATGCCTGATATATTGCACTGGCGATATATTAGATTGTAATAGAATGGAGATATATCCGTGCGAAAAGGCGCTAAAAGATTTATGTGGAGAGAATGGACAATAATGACCGGAACTCCTTGGAAATTTGTCAGTTCTCTGATGGAGAATTATGTGCTCATTGCTTGGCTTATTATGTCAGATTGAATGCAAGTTAATTCTGAGGATTTTAAAGTCATAATAAATATGCAAACTATTTCAAAGTACATAATCATTTGTATCTAATCAGATATCTTTGAAAAATACCGACTACTATTTTTAGAAAAATACCCGGCACAGAAAATAAAGCCCGTAAATCAAATGATGCTTTTTTTATTCCCTTGGTATTTATTTCAAATAAATTAAATTGTCATTGAGTTAAATATAATTTATTGTTGTTTACGTGCTTGCCCTAAAAAAATTTACCTCTCCCGGCTATTTATACATTTAATCGAATTACATTTTTTCATTTGTGTATTAATTCAAATGTGATTTAAAAGTTAACAATCGCAATTTACAACAATTTCACGAGTGGCAAAAAAAAAGCAATAAACAGCAACTGAAACCGGAGGAGCCCTCGAATAACAAAACAGACGTAAAAAACGATTGAAATTATCGACACGCGTTGGTAATTGAAACTATAATGGTTAGTCATTCTTGTAAAAAAAGACCCACAGCGCGACACAAACACACACACAGCTGTTTTTTGGGCCACATTTCAATCATTGGACTCAATTGTCCAGTCAATTTGCCCGGTTATGATGATGGCCACGACGATGACGATGGCGATAGCGATGATGATGATGATAATCGCAATTATCGTCAACTGTCAGGGCGAGTTGCAAATTTGAACTGCGCTTTAAATGACCGCACTAAAAGCTAACGGCCTGTCACAAAACGAAAGCTATTCAATAATATGTTTTGGAAAAAAAGGGAAAAACAAATAGGAAAGGTAGAGGTGAAGAGTGCCCGACTGTGAAATACCCGGTAGGCAAAGCTTTGAGGGTTAAATGAAAATTGTTGCCTAGATAATATTTTTTAAAATTAAACAGGTATAACAATTTTAATCTAACATGGCGGATTGTACAAGAAAATAAGGATATGTTGCTAGGAAAATGTTTACCATAACCCACTGGTTCTGTGATACACACCAATGTTGCAATGTTGTTGATAACACGTCCTTAAAATGCTATTTATTATATCTCTATAAAAATTCCTTTAAAAAATATTGGAGAAAGGCTTTAACATATATTTTTTTATGATTGGTAAATGGGACCAACTTTTAAAATAATGTTTACCTGCGTGCAACCTATAGGAATATTGTCATCAAATTAGGTAACTTTATTTCTTAAAATCCCTAAGATCTACGTGTTTATTCTAACTAACAAACAAACGGACAGTCGGATGGACAGCACCTATAAGTCCCAGTAAACAAAAACGGTAAAAAAGGGCAAATTGTCAATTGATTCCCTACGCCAGATGGACAATCATCATCGGTGAACGAACGGATGTATTTCGATTCCGCTTCGCCGTAATTGCCGACAATTTGTGTGTGTGCTTTTGGATTGGATTGGATTGCTTTGGACGCTTGGAGATGGGGTTATTGCAAATGCTGAATTTGTGAATGCATTCTGACATGACACACACGATGGCCACAATTGAATAAAATCACACACAAACACAGGCAAGCACGCAAATAATCTCATTCCAATTCGCATGGCAATGACACACTAAAGCCAAAGCCAATGACACACAAACAGCCAATACTCGTACTCATCGTGGCTTGTAGCATAACAATCGAATGGCAATCGCTGAACTGAAATTGTATCACTTGGAGGGGAGCATGAGAGGCGGTTGAGGTTGAGAGGTTTATCCTTGGGATGGAGCATAGGTCCTTATGCGATGGGAGTTGGTCAAGTTTGGAGGGGGAAGTGTCATGTGTTTTGTTTGGTGAAGTGAATAAACTTTAAGAGGTTGTTTGTTATTACTATAAATTTTGTATTCTAAGTTATAGTTCTTACTCTGAAGAGTATTTTGTTAAAGAAAACTCTATCCTCCCTCTAATATTTAATCCTTATTTGGAGTAAATTATCTTGATCCATAAATTGTCTTTAAAGCTCTTTGAGTCCACCCCAAAATCTTGATCTATTCATCGACCTCTACTCGATATTCAAGCTGCCCACATCTCAGCTCAAAGTGTTGTATGTATGACTCAATGGCAGCAGTTGCCAGTTGGCAGTCGTCAGTGAGATCGTAGTTAGCCTTTTACAGAGCTGCCACACTCGAGATCCCAAACGATCCAAACCAATCCGATCCGATCCGATCCGATCCCATCCACTCGATGTACTCACACTCTCTGCACTTTGCCCATAGATGGCAATGCCGTTGAGTGCTCTGAGCTACGCCAACGTTTACTACGTTTAACCCAAAAACAAAAAAAAGAGCTTTCATTCATAAAATCGCAAAAGGAAGCAGCGAACGGCGACTGCGACGGCGAAACATGCCCAAATTTGTGGCATCCGCTTGGCGATTCGTGAGCGGTCGATTAGGCGACGCCGACTTTGACTGCGACTGCGACAGCGACCTCATTCCCCCCGTCAAATGCTAATTAATATTTTTTTGGTTTTGTTTGCTCGCCAACTATGGCCATCCCGCTCTGTTGGATTTGTGAATGAGTGTGTCTCTGCTCTGCTCTGCTCTCTGTCTCTGTCTCTGTCCCCACTCGGATCGGATCTCCGCTCCTCCATTCATCTTTGTCATCATCAGCAGCATCATGATCATCATGGAACATCATCGGATCAGAGTGGCCCATTCACAAAATGCAAACAATTACATATATAGCATATAGTACACAGAGGGAAAAACTATTTTTTATGTAAATGAAAGCAGAAGAGCCGGGTTTTATATATGAAGGGTACAAGGATTCTTAAATAGAACAGACAATTTATTTTATTCATCCAAGTTAAAGAAAGTATGATCATAATACTTTGAACCCTCTAAGTAATGCAGTTTTTGACAAGATTTTGGAGTGAAACATAGTATATCAAGGCTTAAATTCAGTTCTAAAATGTATTAATAATTCAGAAATTTATTATTTCAAGGCTTAAATCAAGTTTTAAAATTAATAAACCAAATTTCAATCATTCATTTCCCTTCGTGCATGAACTACATGTACCGAGTGGAAGTCCGGAACTGGGCGCTTTGTGGCGGTTTCTATCAGATGTATAATTAGTCGAGCTGATCAGTAATCTGAAACTGAGGAGGGGCACTACCATGTGGAGATGTGTCTGGGTAAAGGGGGCCGCCAGAGATAGCTGGGTGTCACATGATCAGGGAAAGGGAAGAAATGGCTTATGCGAGAGCGTTGATATCAAATATTCAGTAAAAGAAAGGGGAAATAAAAAGGGAATTGCAAGTTTTATATTTCTTAAAGAATAAATATAATATACAAATTTAAGTAAACACTTTTTAGCCTTATTTAGCTTGGCGCTCGGGATAAAGTCCTCATTTGCCACGAATGGTTTGTGCCCCTCTATTGATTGAACTTTGGACCCATTAATTGCTGGACAAATGGCGGAGGGACGACAGATCATTAAGAGTTAATTTCTTGCCCACCAGCAGCAGCAGCATCTCATATCGTATTGTATCGCATCGTCAGGGCTCCCGAAGATTAATGATGGTGTAAATGGATTTTTGAGCAATTTTTTTGTGTGCGCGCGACTCGAATGGGTCGCCCCGATGATGGTGGTCATCGGTGGTCACTTACCGACACGTGGAGGCGACGATAGAAATCTGTGGAATGTAGGTTGACTTCAACAGGTTGAAGAAATTAAAAAAAGGCAAGGAAAGTTACAGCAGCTACACGCTCAGGTCTCGTGTTTAAATTGAAAACTGTACAAATTGTTTTTTTTTGGGGATTTATTACATGTGGCCATTTAGTAATGCTTTTATGTTTAAATCTTTATAATATATCACTTCAAAGTTAAGTTAAAAGGCAAAGATAAATAAATGAAGTAAATTTATAAATTATTTTAACATCCCACAGTACATTCCTCAGTTGGGACAAATGTTTAGCATCTTTGCGATGCGATTATGTATATTTTCTGTGTTGATTGCTGGCAAACAACTTCAGCCTTGCTTTAAAAAAAAAAAAAAAAAAAAAAAAAAAACTTGTTGCCGCCAGTTGCCGGTAACTGTTGCCCAAAACCGGCGCAAGGCAGAATGCAGCGGAAAAGCCGGCTAACAGGCGATGGGCGGAGCTGTACGGGCGGAGGTGCTCCGGCGACACCCACCAACAACACACATCTCCGACTCCCCTCCACAACTTGTTTGCATTGGCACTGAGCGATGCAACTGCAAAAAATAAAAAATAAAAGAAAAAAAAAACGCCGTCCATATCAGTACTCGCTCTCTCGGATTTTGAGTGCTTTATTTTTTGTTTTTCCCTGGGCTGCATTCTGTCGGCGTTGGACCGGTCCGCATCCGCATGCGACATTTTGTATGCCACTCACATTCCACGGCGGCTGACTCACGACGCATCCGAGAGCTGCGTCGGTGGCAGCCACTGTGCCACAGTGCCTCTGCGGCTCCAATCTCCGACTCCTCCTCCACTCGACAGCTCGACGCTATAGTCAACGACTATAGTAGACCCGATCCGTCCATATGCATATCCGCCACTCACGCGGACAGTGTTTCGCGCCTACTAAAGCGGCAGGGAACTGTGGGACATATGTCGAAATCCATAATTATATTTCCATAATTCTATATTAATTAATTAATAGTTAATTAGTTTATATAGTAACTGGTAGAAGAAAGCATTTTCGACCCCATATCAGTGATCACCATCACGGAGCGAGTCGATTTAGCCATGTCCGTCTGTCCGTTTGTCCGTCTATACGGACAAGCGCCTATATCATAGAGATTATAAGAAGTACAGCTACCAAAAATGGTGGGAACATTCTTATAGCAGGTAGATATTTATTTTTTGGTCTTTAATAAAAGTATAGTTATAAAATATTGAAATATTTTCCTTACTTCCTAAAAAAATACATTTGTAACCACTGTGCCGCCAATGTTTGCCGTTTCTCGGTCTGAGTTTTATTTGTTCCGTTTGGATTTTATATATATTTCTGTTGTGTAGCCTCGCTCGATGTTGCTCTGTTGCTGTTGCTTTTGCTGCTGTTGGTTTTTCTGCTCTCAACCGGATGTTGTGGGAATTTTTGCATTCTGCTGCCGCTGCCGCTGCCGGTGCTTGCGCTGTTGTTGCCTGTTATTAACTGTCATATGCGTTGGGTAAATGCTTATTTTGTAATAATAAAATGTCATGTGTGGTAGCTCCACCTCCTGCCCTCCATCCACTCGAATCCGATCCGTACGCGGTGGTTAAAGTGGGTGGAGCAGACACACGACTGACTTAGTTACCAGTTGCAGTCAGTTGCAGTTGCAGTTGCTGGCACTTCCTCTGCTACTCATGGCGCGAAATTTAATGACAGGCGGTACGCCTGCCTTTTCGCACATGCCACATGCTGCTTTTCTGTATGTTTTTATTAAGAACCACCTTCCTATGCGTGCTGAAAGTCAATTTGCAGAAAAGTTATACAGGCCATAGGTCTCTCTCCCTTTGGCCTTACTCTATTTTTTAGGGGCCCATCGTATACTTAATATTTGTAAATTTACTTGGGCTTGTTTGGCGGTCCCTTTTAGGCCGCAAATTTGTGGCCCATTTGCAAGTTGCATTTCCTCGACCATTTCCTTTATTTTTCGGAGGTTTTTTTCGAGGGTTAAATTACGTCCAAAAGGGTTGCAAAAGTTGCGAAATTATGAAAATTATCAACTCGTTAGGAGTTTGTTCTTTCTAGAAGCCAGACAAGTTCTTGGGCTTTTAGTAGGCCTGTAAAACTTTTCTATTTAATTTTGACCCATTTTCGCCACTTCATTTCCTTATCGCGCGACCTTGCTCTTGAAATGTTGTTGTTTATACTTATCACATATCACCGGGAACCGACGCAGCGCCACACCCCTGCAATAACAACGAAATCAAAACAAAATTCCCATAAATCTAGGGGCCAAAAACAAAAAGCGAGAACGGAATATACGGAATATCTTTTGGGCCGTGCAATTAGTGATATCATTGAACCATAATTTCCCTCAACCAAGTCGGTTGGATTCCGCTTGAACTTTGGGAACGCATAAACATCGACGGCGGCGCAGGAAGAGGTAAAGTTCAAGTTGCGGCGATAAAAGGCCAGAAACATAAACATAAACAAGAAGTATAGTAGTAGTACGGGCATTTATAATTCATGGAACTAATAATTTTCCTTCGCTCTCCCTCTTTTCCCTCCGTCTGATATGGCAGTGATAAGCGAAACCCGAGACGGGAGCCCGCGTCGGGCTTAGCTCTCCGCTCTGACATTTGCAAATTCCCCAAACGCAAATTATTTGGTCACGCGAATAATTTATTATGCGACCTGTCCCGCTTATCCCACACCCCCACGGCTCCCTGCCTTCCAGACATCTCGTGACGGCGGCAAACCGACGGATGCGGCAAAAAGCCCCGTTCCAGTTTCCCAGAGACCCCACCCCCGTTCCACGACTGGCGGTTGTTTTTCATTCATTTGCGAGATACGCGAGTCGGGCGGGCGTACTATGAGATACAAGGGGCTCTGTGTTGTAGTACGTTACGTACTATGAGATACAACCAGGCAGAGCCCGAGCCCGAGCCAGAGACAGCCAAAGCCAGTGTGTGTGTGCATTCATTATCGAACCTTCTTCCCTGCCGCCCTGCCCACCACCCACATTTCTTAATGAATGAATTGAAGATAATTAATTCGTCGTCGACTGCAGTTCTCCAAATGGAGTCGCCGTCGCTCAGCGGGATGAGCTGTGCGCTGGGAACTGAACGTGAACGGAACCGTGAATGGAATCCCACTGCGGGGTTGGGCTGGGATAGGAGGGGAGGAAGTTCGGCTTGGGTAAAACTATTGGTGGGTATCACACCTACGTGTGTTTTAGAGGAGATTGCATTCGGAGCTTTCACTTAAGAAGACTTATACTTAAAGTACATATCGAGTGTTATGTTTACCTCGAGAAATTCACTTAAGAAGACTTATACTTAAAGTACATATCGAGTGTTATATTTACCCCGGGAAATACTTTATTAATTATGTTAAATACTTTAAATTCTGTAGTTAAAATACGTAAACACTGCTTTCTCAAAATTCAGTTGCTGTTTATCTGACAGTTAAACTGGCAGTTAGCAAGAATTGAGTAGTAACTGGATTTTTCAAACATTATGCCTAATATAGATTATAAATTACTTCGTCACTAAATGCTTATATATAATATAATATTACAGCAAATATTTCTCAGATAGTTAAACTGCCAGTCAACAAAAATCTGTGTTATTGCATTTTTTATATAACTTACATAAAATAATATTAAGTTGTAAGTTTTCTTAAAAAAAAAAAAGAAAACTTCAACAGTAAATGCTTAAAGACCAGTTATTACTTACAGGTTCGCTAAACGCCAGTTAACAAATATTTAACTTTTAACTTGATTTTCGGGTAACGTAGTGGCTATAAGAAAACTAGTTTCTGTTAGCATTCAGTGAAAGTTAACGACCAGTTATGTTAACGTTAATTTCTAGTTAAGCAATTGAAAACTTAACTGAATATTTAGAAAATGTCTAACCTTATACTATCTAAATCCTGTCCCTTAATAAAAAATGCTCGTAGAATCATCTAAAGTTAAGTCTTAATTGAACCAACTCTTATTGGTATTATTTCAAGTGAGCAATGGGTTCCTGGTAAATTGTCCCATTTGAAAATGGAAAAGGAGTTGAAAATAACCCATCTCTAGCAGGAAGTATCGTGTTCACTGCCGTGACCGTCAGCTGGATCGGGAGGAGGGTAGTTATGGGTTGATTTTAAGGGGGTGATTACGATAGAAACTGCGATGTGGAGAGGATGAGGGTTGGGTAGGCCCGGCTCGATTAAGGTGCCCGCGCTCAGCTGGTAGCAAGGCTGGCGAGGCGGGGCTTACGTTATCATGCAATCGCCTTTCGCTTTTCATGCTAAGCAAATTTTGTGTATTCGGCTGCTCGTTTGCTTTGCTTTTATTCACAGCAAATTCCGCACTTTTATGACCCGCTCGTGTGGTCAATTAAAATTTGACTCAACAATCTGCATAGTTTCGCTTTGCCTTCCCCCGCCTCGTGCCTTGTGTCTCATGCCTCGTGCCCGGCCCCGGTTATCTGTCCCCGATCCCGTTCTCGTCTGGGTGTAGTTTCTCTAGTGGATCGCATGATTCACTCGCCGCACACACGCCTCCTTGGCCCGAGCCAATTAATCTCTATGGCTATTAAAATGTTATTACTCAATGTCTGTTTGTGTTTGGGGGTGGACTGTAGCAGGCCTTCTGCCTCCTCCTGCCCTTATTTAATTTTTTTCCGCTGAATTTGCGTATTAACATATCTAATAATTTCTTATCGAGCACTTCTTGCAGGCTTTCTGGGGTTTTTTCTGGGTGATGGTTGGCTTCCATGAGTAATGGTCAGATAAGAGTTGGAGTTACTGTGAAATTGTAAATATACATTTAGCTGTAACTTTCTTAATCACTTAACATTGAATTTAATGATTGTTTTTCTCTTTGTCAGTTGGTATTTTTATTTATTCCATTTTTTTTTCTTACTTTTCCTTTGTATTTTTTTTTATATTTATATGATTAGTATTTTATTATTTTTTCTCTCTTATTTTTATAAGTATAATATTTAATTTTTTTTTTTTCCTTTTTTTTGTTTTATTTATATATTTTTTTTTTTCCTTTTATTTATATATTTTTGCCCCCCTTTTTTTTTTGTATTTATGTTTATGTTTTCCTAATACACCCTTTCATTTTCTTCTTATTTTAAAAATATTTTGTTTTGTAAAATTTTGGTTTAAACTTATTAAACTTATTACAACATTTGCTCTGTAAATCTCATGAGTTGATTTTCTATTTATAAGTGGGATTTTCCAAATGAAACTTAATCGGCATTCATGGAGATCTCTGGCGTAAATACAATTTTTTTTATCGGAAACCGAAGCTTGTCGCGTCGCCTCGCATTGTTTGTTTGTTTTTAGGCCCGGCAATCTGCGACTTTTTCTGTATAAATTATGAGAGTCGCCCTGGAGTGGCGACGTCGTCGACGTCAATTTCCAATTCACGTGCCAGGCGGGTGGCGGCCAACGGCTGACGGCTGTGTGAAGTCATTTCAGTTTTTCCCCGGACTCGTCCCGGGAACAATATAATAATAATGACGCCATGGAATTACCGCCTCCGCCGAGACTCCGCGCAACGTTCGCATCATTGTGGCGAAAATAGCAGGCCAGGCACAGCTGCCTGATAAATTGCGAAAGAAAAACACTTGCAACAGCCTCAGCCTCACTCGAATGCAATTTATACGGCAAATTAAACGGATGACGAATCGAATTGATGGATAAGTCGAATGCATCGGAAATGGGATATTGTAATTGGAATATATTAATAAAGTGTGAAAGAAAGGGTAACATTTAATGCGAACAATAAACCAAATCGGTTCATGCCAAGAAATAAGCTTCCAGGAAATATGTATTGCAATAAATTACTGAGAAGTAAACAGGCAAGGGGGTTTTACTGGAAATTATTATCAGGCAAACATGAATGTTTACTTTAAAGAACTCGAGTTTCCACAGATTAAATCAAGGGAAACCCTCATACATCCTTCATAATTAATGTCACTTGTTTACAAAATAAATATGGAAATCCATAATCAATTTAGACATGATTCATACCATTCCTGACACCTGTTCATCATCACCATTGTTGCAGACCTCATAAAGTACCATATAATGATCCGGAACTAATTAGTTTTCGGACGGTGTGAATCATGCGATGATCCAGCACCTTCTGACCGCGTCATCCTCGGCCCGCATCCAGCCCTGCTCGAGTGTATCCGTATCTGTATCTGCTGTTGCATCCCGTTCGCTTTGGCTTTGGCAATTGGAGTCTGGCCGCGATGTCTCCATTTGTTTGTCGCACATTCACAAATTGTTCTTTTCCATTCTTTGTCATTAAATGGTCGCACACACTGAGATCTCGGTGAATGAGAATGACCGCTGGAATTTATGGGTATCTCTTTGTCCCGTCCCGTCTCTCTCCCTCAGTCGAGTGAGTGTTTGCTTTTTATCTGGGCAAATATTTACGCTGAACTTTCGTGTCAATTGATGTCACATTCCGCCTCCCTTCCGCCTTTCGCCATTCGCCGTTCGAGCTGTGTGCGAATGTATGTGAAATTGTAAAGAAAAGTGTGGAATTTTACTGCCAACTGACCCGACACTAAATCAGCTGATAATTCGCCGCCCATCGGAGACATCTGTGGGTGTCTCTGCCAGTGGGCGCCATGAGGCGATTTTATTTTATTTTTCTTTCCAGCTCTGCTTGAATCAAGTATCCGGAGGAGCGCACAGATTTCTGTGTAGGTAGGGTCAGTGATTGGCCTCGGCTTGGCTTTGAACTCCAGCTCGCCAGCTCCTCGAGATCTCATACCAAGGAAGAGGATGGGATAGAGGACGAGGACGAGGACGAGGCCAGATTAGGCCATTTGAGCGTTGAAAGCTTTTTACCATATTTCTGTGGGAGTCTAGTAGATGCAGCATATGGATAGTCAAGAGCGTTATTAGGCCAAATGGGATTATCTGGACTGCGTTTGAATGAGGGAGAGCCGATGCTGGAATGGATTGGAGTGGGGAATTAGTAATGTCTTTATAGGAAAAGCGATAAGGCTCATGGAGCCATTAGAGCTATTACACAAATATGCTAACATAGTCGGAGCTTGGGGAATAGTTTACTATTTCAAGAAATCTTTGTTAAATTGGGAGACTTTATTAAAGAGGTGAACAACTTGTCTAACTTTATGTTCGTCACCGCGCATTTTGTATCCCTAACAGCTCCTTATGCTCCTAACAGTGCTTTTGTGCTTCTAATGGGAAATGTTATATAACTAACAGCCCATTTTGTGTTCTTAACAGGATATTTTGTATTCATAACTGCACGTTTTGTGTTCTTATTTGCCAATTTATGTAATTAACAGCAGATTTTTTATTACAAACAGCACATTTTGTGCGCTTAAGAGCAAATCGCTGCTGTAATATTTAAATGTTTCAATTAGTGTCTTTAACAGCACATTTTGTGTACATAACAGTACATTTTGGGTTCCAAAAAAGACTTTTTAAGTAATTAACAGAACCTATTGTGTGCCTAACAGCTGAAAAATAAAAAATAAGCCATTTAATCTGCTTTCCAACGCATTTTAAGTATCCAACAGCCAATTGTGCGTACCTAACACCACATTTTGCGAACCTAACAGCCCATTTTGCGTACCTAACAGCACATATTGTAAGGCCGAACCCTAATCCCAGTATTACAATGTTAATTATAAAGGAAACTCCTCCAAGAAGCCCTCCAATTTTAACAAAATACCAACATTTGCAGCAACTCAAATAAACTCCAGTTAGCCTTAACCTTTCCTCAAAGCAAACAGCCAAAGGATGTGTTTATGACCCAACACTTTGGCACAAGAATGGGAAAGAACTCAAGTTGAGTCCATAAATATTTAAAGCACTTCAAAGCCAAAAACCACATTTGTCCCAGAAACGAAATTTAACTTGGACAGCATTTATAGCAGACACAACCACAAAATTCACTCCTCGGATCACGGACCGGACTGGCTGGCGACTGACCAGCAGAATATCGGGGCAAAGTGTTGACAGGCCGTGACACCAGAACAGCCGCAACGAAATCCATCATGATAAAGGTCTATTTAAACAATTATTAGTTAAATTAACTGTTAATTTCAATAGGCCGAGCGAGCGACTGAATGACTGACTGAGTAAGTGGGTGCGTGTGTGATATATGAGGGTCCTGGGCGTTGGGTTCAGGAGTTGTGGAATCGGGGCAAAAACGCATTATTAATGCGATTATTGTCCAATGCCAAAATGAGATTCGATGGCCCGGCTAGAGGCGTCACCCCACGAAATACATATGCGTGTGTGGACGGATATCCGAGCCAAAACACAGATCCCGCATAAAGTTGGCGGCGGCGCCCCATCACCATCATTATTATCAACATCCAACCGTCCAGAATCAATGTATATATGTATATCTATATAGTATATTCGTTGTTTTTGTATGTGTGTTTTCTGTGGTGCTCTTGCTTTTGGTGTTTCCGTGGCAAATTGCAGCGGAATACTAATTTACAGATACAAATTGATGCCGTCGCTTTGTCTAACGATAAACGCAGCGGGCATTCCATCTGCCAGCCTGACTGCCCGCCTGCCTCGCTCCCTGAAAAGCCAGTGAAATTTTCGGGTGTCTGTCCATGGCTGTTGTTGTTGTTGAAAATTCGAAAATTACGTGACTGCATTTGGGGAAAGAAAGGCGCAAGAATTTGTCGGAATGTAGAAATTTGGGGCTGTCGCTGAGCTGAATGCTAAATGACAGGCACTGCCAGAGCTCCGCTCTAATTCAGTCGGCAAAGAGGAGGCCCAATATGTCTTCGTTGGCTGGCTGGCTGGCTGGCTGCCTTGGTGTGTGCGCCTTGACCGATAGATTTTCCCTGCTTTGAGAATACCCCGGTGGGTCCCTGTCCTGCTTTCCTGCAAGTCCTGCGTGTGTCGGCCGCTGTCTGGCGTTGGCGTTGGCCTCCTCGAGGGCATAGACGTTTCGCCATCAGAGCCAAAGACAAAACACATTTCGGCAATAATGTTGTTAATTTTTTAAGTTGATAAGGTCAAAGGAGAGACCTGGAGGAGAGCTCACTTTAACAGCAGACTTTATCAGTTTGTTTTTATGCCCTTTAAGTGTGCTTGAAAATTTGAAGACTCCTCCTGAATTATATGCAAATCCTTGACCCTCATTTATTTGGTCTTAAACTAAATCTTACTATTGCATATTTGATGCGCTCTGATGTGACATTTTTCTTATTTTTACCCCCATTTTATCCTTGCTGTTTTTCTTTGGGCAATTTTATTTTCCATTTACCCCCGGTATCGCTGCCGCCGTAATGACCTCGATTTGTACACAAAGTACAATTTCTGTTGACACTTGCCCATGGGCAGGAGGTGGAAGGATTGGGCTCCTCGTGCGTGCATTCGGAAATCGTCCACGGTATTCCGTGTCTCGTTTTATTTTTTGTGTTTGTTGCTCTATTTGCACAGCTCTGGGCGGGACTGGGAACAAAAAAAAATAAGTAAAAATAAAAAATGATGGAGGAAAGGTGACCAAAACCCCAATACCATGGCTCAGCTCTCTGACCCTTCTAATGGAGTTGTAATGAGTGTGAAAATTAATGTCGTCACATTACTCACGCACCCAAATACAGGAATTCCGTTTCAAAAGGGGAAGGGTTTGCGTTTTCCGGGGCTTGGAGAGGGGTTGGCGCCGGGGCTGGGGTTCGGGTTTGAGTTGATGATGGTTCAGTGCTAATATTTGCGCTTAACTGGAACTGAAGTACGCGCCGTAATCAATTGCGAGTGCAAAGGGTTGGCGGGGTTTGTTTATGGGGGTAAGTGTGTGAGTCATGGCATTGATATAGCCACGATAAGATACAGCCACGATACGGGGCATAATGAAACTATTCAGTTAAGCTGATACCAGATAAATCCACAGAGATGGGGATTTACCAAGAAGCAGAATGAAGGGGCTGGCACACATTCAAGTGTTTGCGGATTGTTGAGATAGGTAAGAGTCGGTTAAGGTGGTTAGGGAAGTAGGGAATATCATTAGGGGAGGAGTTATATATTTCTTAAAAATATACTGGATAGAAAGACAAATAGACAAACAAGTTTGTTCAAAGCGTAAGCATATATGTTTATTATTACCAAATTAGCAAGCTCTAGCTCATATAGTCTCTGAAATTTAACCAACGGACAAACGGACAGACGGACAGAGGAACAGATGGACAGGGAAACAGACTGAAATAGAAACAGATGGACTAAAGAACATATGGACACAGAAACAGGTGAATGGCGGAACAGCGGACAAATGGAATTTGACTTTGATTTTCTAGGTGCATAATCCCAGCTTTAGTTAATAATTTGCAAAACCAAATTCTGTTAAAGCTTCTAAGAAATAGGAGAATCTATTCCCATTTAATGCTCAAAGAATCTCAAGATTTTGTCACTTTTTTCTCCAACAACATCCACTTTGGGACATGGTAAATATTTCTTGACTTGTTTCTGGCATTTGTATATTTTATCCTCTCAATAAACAGTGTGTCGTCCTCGTCGTCCTTCTCCGGCCCCGATTCCTTTTTCACTTTCAGATTTTCGGCCTGGATGCAATTCTTCATACCTCGGCCCGGCATCCATCACATTTTGCTCCATGTAAGTCCAACGGCTTTTGATTTATTTACACATTTGCTGAACCTTGAAAGACAAACAGGCGGCTGAGCGACACTCAGACAGGCGGACAGACAGTGTGTGTTAAATATTTATACACTGCTCTCTCGTACTCTACGTATTTTTTTGAGCTTTTTTTCGGGGATTGTAAATCACCGGAGAACGAGTAAGCAGAGTAGCAGATACAGATGCAAGATACGGATACGGATAGGTGAGGCAGTGAGATACGCTTACTACCTTTGCTGCAGCGATGGCACGTAAATTGTATCTGGCAGATGCGACATTATGAGATTAGCAATCAGCCGCAAACGCCGCTGCTGGGTAATTATTATTGTTTCTTATTCATATTTGCCTTGAATGGTGGAGGGAGCTGCGGACGGGAAATATACTTTACTTATGATTTCATTTCATTTTCGGTCCCCGCTGATTCATACAGATTTTCTGCGAAGCGAACTTTCAATTCCAAGGTGGTGTTCTCTGTTGATTGTTTTGTTTGTCTTATTTTGGCTTTTCTGTTTCTGTTTCGGTTTCTGAAATTGTTATTGTTTTTCTGCTGGTGCTGTGCTGCCATTGCCTGCCTCTTGGTAATTTTTCATGATTATTTGTCAGTCATTATTGCTGATTTCGCTATTGTTGACTGTTCGTTTGTGTGATTTTATTTTTAAGATAATGGAACCGAATGCCATTTTTATAAATAAACTGCATGACGATAAAAATAGACTGGCGAATTGCACAAAAACAAGGCAAAAGCACAAGCACAACACAACACACTCGCAAAACTATGCCATTGTCGATTGTTTTTCGAGTTGTTTATTTTTGTGTTGTTTTCGTTTAACCCCCCCACTATTTCTTTCGTAATGAATAGTGTGTGTTCGTTCGGCCCACACGCGACTCACTTCTCCGGGAGTCAACGGAAAGTCAACGAAAACGGCAAAAATCCATCAACATTTATCAAATTCGCTTTGGGCTTATTTTCGCATTTAGATTTTTTACTACGCAAATAGTTGTGTTGTGTGTGTTGGTTCTCGCCACAAATCGAAGCGGAACTGGTCCCTATTTGAACTCTGTTGAGTGCCGAAGATCGATGACTTGGCCAGGGGTCCGAGTTGAGGGTCATCTCAGTGAGATCTCTAGATCGCTTTGGTAAACAAAACTATATTTAGAGAAGTTGACGCAAATATTGAGAGCTGATGCATAGAGGAAAGCGGTAGTGTCATTAAAACCTAAATTTAGAATTTGATAAATTTAGATTTCGGCTTCAAAAGCTTAAAATTTTAACTATTTGTATATACGAGGTATGTTCAAAAAGATTCGCGAATTTTCCCTAAAACGCACTTCTCGTAAACATCATTATGGAACAGTTTATTTTCATAGATTAGAATCGAACCCCTTATTTAAGCTCGAGGAATCATCGAGGAATCATTGAGGAATCATCGAGGAGTCAACAAGGAATCATCGAGGAATCATGATCATTGAGGAATCATCGAGGAATCATGATCATTGAGGAATCCTCGAGGAAAACAATACCAAAAAATACCAAAAGTTTGGTATATACTGTTTTCACTATTTTTACTTAAAAACTCTAAGATACTCATAGGGATGAATGTACTTTGGCTCATGATGGAATCTGAAGAGTTCTTTTAACTAGCTTTTACGTTTTTCATAAATAATGTGAACTATTAATTTAATATCTACAAAAATTTAACGTTAAACATGAGGCATGGCATGGTTATGGGATGAATTTATTACGGCACATAACAGTATATTTAATATTCCCATAGTATACTTTCTCTTTTCTCCAAATAAATATTTCTAAACATTCCTCTGCCGACCATTAATGGAATATCTATACAATTCATCACCACTGGACGAACAGAAAAGAACAGAACATCGGGGGCCTTGTATTTATAGAAATTCTTTGTGCTTTTATTGCACTTGCTTGTGGCCCAATTATCGTATCGTAACGTATCAAAACAAACAAATAAAAAAACTAAAAATATACGGTCGAATAAAATAACTTTGAATTATTTTGAGCAGAAATGTAAACAGAAATGCAGACCGGAGACCGAAAGAGACCGAAGCTCCCGACCCAAGGGGCGACCCAAAAGGCCAGAAATAGAAAAGGGGACTTCCCCGCGGCGACGGCAGGGCCCAAACCTCAAAGGCTGGCTGGCCTCCTCCTTGGGCATATATTCGTTACGCATATCTTTCCGGCACTTAGTTTCGCATACCCCCGCACGGCGGCAACCGCACAAACCGAAGCGAGCACACACACAGACACACGCAGCAAATCCAAAACGGAAGTGCCTCTAATTTCAATATGGCTGCCCTGACCCCTGGATCCCCGCTCGCTTCCGCCAGCCAGGCTGAACGATGTGCGTATTTATACTACGACAGAGAAACATTTTCTGACACAATTTCCGAGATTTATTGCCCGCACCGCCGCAGTCCGCCGAGAGCCACCCGCCAGAGCTTTTTTCGGTGGTTGAACCCACGCAGCGGGAAGTGCGGGAAAGCGGGGAAAGCGGGAAAAGCGGGAGCGATTAAAGCAAACAACAACTGGGGCGAGGAGCAAGCGAGCGAGGAGAAAAGGCTCCTGCAAATAAATCAAATAAAATCGATGATTTTCCTATTACCGTTGTGTTATGTCATGTTCCTTCCTGATTGCGGAACTGGCGCCCGCGGAGGCGGAGAGCGAAACGGAAAGGACTCGGTCAGGAGCCGGATGAAAATTGCCCGCAACACCCCTGTTCTAGACAGTGAAGGGGAATGGGAAATGCAGTTCGTCTGAATTGAATCGATTCTGCATTCTTCATTCTTCAGCGGCCTTAATCAAAATATCGTTATTCTTTCGAAATAAGGTTCTATGAAAGTTAAATTAGAAAGAAATTTGAAAAGGAAAGGAAAGCCTATATTTAAATACCCTTTGGGAGAAGCAAGAAAGAAATAAGGTATTTCCTGTTAATATATTAAGAAAGTAAGATAAAGATGCTGATGAAGAAGGTTGACTAACTTCCAAAGCTTACACCAAAAGAAAGTTAAATTAAGCAGGAATTCTAAAAGATATTTCCATATTTTTGGTCAAAGATGGCTTTAGGTTTCCTTAAAAAAATTAAGAAATAATATTTACATAATAATCTTAGCATCTTAAATGTAAGCTCGGACTTCTCCATGCCAGGATTTAAAGCCACGGTTCCCTCCAGAGACCTAGGGATTCATATTTGCAGTATACCCACTTCCATGGAAAGGGTATTTCTTTATAGAAATAGTTTTTGCAAAAACGCTCGACTTATTTGCCTTCGGCTTGGCCATGAAGAAGCTTACCCAACCCCCGCAAAAAAAAAAGCTAAAGTAAAGAAAAAATTCAGCCCCTGCCAATAACGCTGCCACCACCCCCTTTCGATATTGGTTCGCCTGTCACAAAATGACAAATGAATTTTGAAATAAGCGTTTTGGATCCGTTTGATTGTTTGTGTTTGTTTTTTCAGCCACACAGCACTTGGTCGTCGGTCGGCGGTCGTCTGTCTTGCTTCCACCGATTCGAGCTGCAGCCGGAACTGATGTAGCCGAGCGAGAGGGAGCGAGTGTGTGTGGCGTGGTGTGGTGTGTGTGTGGGGTGCCAATGATTGGCATTGAGCAGAAAGTTAAATTGATTTCAATGCAGAGAGAAAAGCAATTGAAAAGCGCAGCGTTTTGTGAATGCGGCTGCCATTTGCATATCGAATGGCAATTTACCGTTGCACTTGACAGCAGGCAGTGCAGGCGGCGGATAAATCTGAGTCTGGGACTATGGAAATATATTACTATATATATGTATGTATATATTGAAGCCATCAAGCCATCAATTCGTTGGTCTTTAATGTGGGCTTAATGGAGCAGTTATTCTTTTTAATTTCCACTGCTTGACTGCTGCAGAGTTAAATTAATATTGATTTATTGTGGGTACTTGGTTCCTAAGATATTGTTGATTGATTTTTGTTTACTTTTTGAATAAATTATGATGCTGGTACTGAGCTGGATTTATAATTTCAACGTCTAGTTAAAGGTACAAGTTGTGTCCTTTAAATTTCTTTGTATATAATACCTGGAATCCGCCTAAGATGGTTAAAAGCTCTTATAAAACCGAGATTCGTGAGCTCATACCACTTATATATGCATATCCTAATTGCTTCCCCCCACATTTGCATATCCACGATAAAAACTTGGAACAACCTCTCCAATTTTATAAATATTTTTACTCTTCAATTTACTAAAATGGTTTTCGCTTTCTCGGGAAAATCATAAATGGAGAAATTTCCTGTGATTTGTGATTTGTTTGCATTTCCATTTCGAGGCCACACGCAGCTCGGGCGGAACACGGAGCTACTCCTTGATCATTTCCTGGTAATCCGGTTGCGGGTCTTTTGTTTGGAATTCTCCTATAGCAAATTATTGCAATTGAGTTTATTTTCATAATTTTACACAAATAACTTTTTTATGACCCAATTATGGCGGTCGAAAAAGCGAGGGCGAATGGGAAGCCGAAGCCAAACAAAGGACGGTCCCGGACACGGGGCCCTTGGCGCCAGGATTTTCCCGCTCAGCAGGAGTCCTCACTTTCGTAATTGCAGCCACACACAACGATGACGATGCCGCCGTCGTGTTTTATTTTCTTCTCACCTGCTGCAGCAGCAGCAACAGCAAGCACCAATGGACGGGGCCAACGATGGCGACGACAATTACCTGCGCCCGTAATTTGCAAATTATTTGTGGCGTGCATTATGGCCAAAGCCCCTGCCATCTGCCCCGAACTTCCCGACAAAAAGTTGTTGTTTGTTATGGAAAACATGTGAGAACGTAGAGAGTGGGACGATGGAGGCGAATTTTCGGGACTGGGGTGGCTTGGAATACCTCCGCGAAAATGGTCTTCTGCCCGTCAAACTGCCCTACACTTTTGGTTAGTTAACGGAGACTTTTGAATTGAGATGGGGTCGTGAGGAGGTTCTTTCTCAAAAACCACTTAGGGACTAGTCCTTAAAAATTAAAATATCGGAAGATTTTAATAATCTGTAAGGCTTAAACTTAACCTGGTTCCTTAAATATAGCGGTTAGCTAACGGAAGCTTTTGTAATGGAGAAGGCGTCGTTAAGGGTTCTTTCTATAAAACAACATTGGGAAGAGTCCTGCAAAAATTAAACTAAGGAAATTATGACAATCTGCAGATATAACAGCCACTTAACATAACCTGCAGTTACACTATCATATAGCTAACGGAAGCTTTGTAATGGAGATGGTATCTTGGGGAGTTCCTTTCTCTTCCTTAAGTAATTCTCTTAATTAACCGATAGTCGAGAGAGTTAACTTTCACATGCGCTTTTAGACAAAAGTGGTGTTTAACTCCCACCTTAACTGACAGATTAATATTAACTGGATATTGAGAAACTACTCCTTAGAAAATACTTATTGTAAAATATCAGCCAACGTTAATGAGTCAATGAATATTAAGATTTTATGGGTTAACTTGTATTTAATTTCATCATTTTAGCAGTTCAGTTTTCTGTTTTTTTTTTTTTTTTTTTTTAAGATAATAACTCCTATCTTTCTCTTATATATATTTGTACACTTCACTTGCTTTTCTTCGTGCTCACGTCCACTGCCATCCCTAACTCTGGTCTGGTGCCTGAGCCTGGGGATCCGAATGGCACTTTGGAACCGGGCCGGGCCTTGGAATGGGACCCCGACTGGCGCCAGGCGTGAATGTTCTCCATTGCAATTTTTCCTTTATTCCGCCACTTGGGCTTCACAACGCGCCCCTACTCCTAGCTTCGCCCTGATTTTATGGTTTTTTTTCCTTGGATTTTAAGTGGCCCGTGTGCGCCGGCAATAACGAGCGCGGCAGCGGCAGCGGCAGCCACAACAAACAGCAAGCACAAACTCAGTGGTAAATGAGAGTAAATGCAATAATTGCAAAGTTTATAACATTAGCATGCGGCGGCAGCTGGAGGTGGGTGGTGGTGGAATGCTGTGGGGAAAGGTGCCAGGAAATTGCAGCCACCAACGCGACGACCAACAACGTCTAACGACCAATCGACCACCGTCAACCCACATTTTTCTCCTCCCAAACAACTAGGTGGGTGGCACCCCAATCTTTAAGGGGGAGGGAGAAATTAAGAGAGTGAACGATTAGGCACAACAAGGTAATTAGAAATCCATCCATCTATAAAACCTGGCAATCAAAAGAAAGCTATAGAAATAGCCATACTTGCGGTTAAAAATAAAACTGAGAGGATCAATAAAAATAAATTTGTAAAGCCATTTTGTATCTAATGTAAAAACATTAAAGTCAATGATAACGTCAAAGCCTTTTAAATAATATTGCAGAATAAAATTATTCT
The DNA here is from genome assembly GCA_008042795.1 of Drosophila asahinai. Taxonomy (NCBI): domain Eukaryota; kingdom Metazoa; phylum Arthropoda; class Insecta; order Diptera; family Drosophilidae; genus Drosophila; species Drosophila asahinai. Next base: position 85,787 of record VNJZ01012019.1, read on the forward strand.
ACTCTTTATAACAAATTCTTAAAGAAAAATCTATATTAAATAGATTTGGTTATAATTATCAGAGCTTTATTGAAGCCTTATAAGAAATCTTTCCCAAAAAAGGGCCAGCACTTTCCATAATTTCACCATTTGCCATTTCCCCAATCACTTGGTCTTACTCACTCTTTCCCACACACAACCCAACACAATGCAATACCACTTCACATCCCATCATATAACACACTCGCACAACCAACACACACTCGTTGACGTCGCTCAATCTGATAGCAACAACAATTAGCGAGGCCCCAGAACCGGAACTGTTTGTAGGTAGCTTCTAATTACAACTCATTTCCAGGCCCAGCCTGACATGAATTGGAATTGGAATCAGAATCGGGCTCCCCACTAACACACACACACTCCCTGAAACCACTTCCCCAGACAAGAAGAAGGGAGGGATTAGATTCGGGAATCGAAGCTTAGGATACCCTTGCTTGTCAATTATTTCAAAGAGAGATAGAGAGATAGGATAGGACAGGCAATGTATTGACATGTTAGAATTGCATTTGTGAAATTTGGAATGTAAGCATTGTGTACGCACACTGTCTGTGTGCCGGCAGAGTCTGGGCAGAGAAATTTGCTGACTTGCGAGTTGGGACCGCAGACCAAGCTGCAATAGGATTATAAATACAGGGCATGCTTTCCATTCTTCTAATATGCTTATTTACATGAATATTTAAAGACTTCTTCTTGAGGCTCCGATCTTAAATTTCTGTGCCCATCCATGTTTCAAACTTTGAAAATTTTAAATAAAGTTCAATATACCCTCGTTCCAGGGTATCAAGACACAATGATGCACTGCCACCTCGGCGCTTGCTCGCGTGCTTAAGTTTGGCTTTTGCCTTTCTGCGCATGCGTCACTCGCCTACTCCCTTTGGCGATTCGCAACTAAGCCGGAGAGCCAGCAAAAAAATAATAATAATGGCAAAGAACGACGTTGGCGTTGGGTTGGCCAAAAGTGTCATCGCCAAGAAGCGGAAATTCAATTTCCGTCACGTTTCAAAGGCAGAAATTCACTTCCTCGCCGCTCACTGCTTTTCTGCTATTTTCTTGCTTTTGTGCTGCACATCGTGTACCATTCCCAGTCATTCCCTTGCATTCCGTTCCATTTTGATTCGTTTCGGACTCTAGGTTTGAATTAACCCTGCAATGGGTTGAGTTCTGGGATATTCTATATTAGTTGGAGTTCGTAAGAATTTAATAACTTTCAAGTTCGATATATTGAGTCTTATCGAAGGTATTTCGATTTCAAGTTAGAGATGGTAATTATTATCTATGTATATCTTTTTTTGACATTTATGTATCATTTTAAATCGAATTGTAAAGCCTAATATGTTTTTATCACATAATTCTCGAAACTACATCTCTTTTATCGAATAAATCGAAATCAGCAATTCATATCGATACAATATAACGTAATAAAATCTTAAACAACTTCCCATTACAAGTTTTCCTGACACTTTAACCGCTTTTATTAAATGTAAACCCTTTGTGTGTAACGGGTTAAAGTCCCATATCGAGCTTCTTCATGATGAGCCTCCGACATTATCGTCATTATCGAAGCCAGACAATAACAACAACAACAATGACGACGACGGAACAACTGTGGAGCTGCTTCTGTAAATGTCTTGTGGCTGTGTTTCCGACTCTGACTCCGTCTCCGTCCCCGTCTCCATCTCCATGCCATGCCATCCGTCGTCACCCACTCGAAGTCAGCGCCTGAGCCAAGTGACCAACTTAATTAAGCATGAAAGGGAAATGCTTCCTCCCACGACCAAAACACAGGCGGATTGTGGAAGTCTGGAGTTAAAGCCAACGCCTCTCAGCCAAAGAATGAAACACAAAATGTTTTCTCGCCCCAGAAATTGATTAATCAAAATTATTGTGGAAATTTTCGGGGGGGCTGTCGTCGTCGTCTGACCAGGTTAAGTGAAATGGTGGGTGTCATAAGAAATACCTTCATTAATTAAGTGTGCTGAGCTAAGTTACTTTACGGCCTTAGGCGAGCAGAGCCAAATAATTGCAATTTAAAGCTAAAAACACAAAGTTAATTAAGGAAATGATTGAGGAATTGAGGATTGCCTGGGATTTACCCCATTCCTATGTGGAATCCACAGCAATTGGCATTTTACGACGGCTGCCGTCTAAACTAAATAATAAATTATCTGGAAATATTTTCGTGTTTTCGTGATTTGCATGTGCAAACAAAAACATCGCCTGGCATCGGTCAAGGTGGCATTAGCTGGCGAGGGTCAGTCCAGCACTTGTGCAAAATCAATGGACCTCTGCTTTTTGAAGAGGGCTTAAAGGGGCCTTGGGGCCTTGCGAATTCCACTTGTGTCTCTGACTCAGGTCCCCCCTCGCCCTCCGCCGCTGCCGCCGCTCTTGGCTAAATTGTTTCTGGCAGCGAGAACAGGGAAATATGCTACAAACAATTAATCCAAAAATGCTGAGAGGCATAAAACAGTTTCAGGTTCCCAGGGATGAAGCAGAGCTAAGGGCTGAGGAGGTTCTAAGGAAGCGTTTAGTCTTTAAAGTGATTTTTCAATTTAAAAAGGTTTTAAATTAGTTGGGTTTTTTATTTCATTTAATTTTTAAATTAGAAAAGTAACACACAAAAGTGACACACGTTTTAAGAGTAACTCCAAGAGGCTCCTTGTCTGTATTATTTATGAATAAATAATTTCTGCAAGCTATTCAGTATTAACTACATAATCAAAACTATATTCTCGTTCATTAAATTTAAAAAGTAACCGTTTTTCTGCTGTTACTGCTGCTGCTGCAACCCTGGCCCGTACAACGGGGTTTTTTTTATTTATTTTTTATTTTTTCAAAAGGCAAGACAGCTTAAATGGGAATGGGAAACGTTCGCTTAAAATTTGCACATGTGAAAACGTTCCAGAAGCTCCCAAAGAAAAGGCGATAAAAACCAACAACAACGACGAGAATAATAATAACAACAACAACAACAACAACAACTACTGCAACAACACCTATGGAGCTGAAGAGCTTTTGGCCATATATGAACGTCCGTTTCTCTTAACTCATTTTTTCGTATTTTATTTTCCGTTGTTTTTAGTTTTTATTTTTTTTTACGTATTATTATTGTTATTCTTGCACGTTTTGCGGCGTTTGTCTTGTGTGCAGCAAGCCCCCCCCTCCTTGACTTTATCATGGCAAGAGGAGATCGAGTGGGGCCGAGGAGGAGCGTGGCTTCACCTTGGCTTGTGGCTCTGCCACTTTCAGTAAAAAATTCAAACCGAAAACAACAACAACAACAAAAGCAAAGCGGCAAAGAAGAAGCACCGGCAAAAGTAGCAGCAGCAACAGCAACAGCAACAACAACGACCGACAACGTGATGCTTTATGGACTTTGGACTCTGGCGTTGTTGCACAGCAAAATACGAAAAAATATAAATAAATAAAAAACAGCATTCGCCAAAAAGGCAAAAATGAAACCAACAACGACGATGGACGACGACGTTGAGAGAGCGTTGGCTGCATGAAAAATGGAAACAAGAAACGGCAACACCAACAATAACACCAAAAACAACACAGAAGTACACGGAGAATAAGATATCAGTGTGACCAGAGAATTTAAAATACTTAATTTCTGTGAAAATATCAAGTGATTGAAGGGATTTTTTTTTTGAAAAAGTTAACATGCTTTTGAAGATCAATTTAAGTTGCTGTACTAAAATAATTTATTGATTTAAAAACTCATACTCAACTCATTGGCAAAAAGAGTAGACTGACCAGAGCATCTGAAATTCTTTTTCTAGACCAAATTTCAGAGTAGTGTGACGAAAGCGTTTATAATAAGATTTTTTTGTGTGATTCTTTTTAAAATGCGGACATAGTTTTTAAGAAAAGAAGAAAAGATTTTTTATTGATTGAAAAACTCAACATTTCCAAATGGAGTAGTGTGACCAGAGAATTTCAAATACGTTTTTGTAAAAAAATATTGGAATAGTTCGACTAGAGCATTACAAATTAGGTTTCCTTTGGAATATCCACCAAGTTAAATTTTAAAACTTTTACTTAAAAATTCAATTGGTGCGAGAAACTCTTTATTAATTTATTAAAATATATTTATTGTAATAAATAATAAATAAATAATTTCCAAAATCCCCATTATTTTCTCACCGTGCCCCCAGCAACAATAACAACTAGAGGCAAAAGCAAAAGAAGAAGACAAAGGCATTTGCTTGCAACGCTTTCAACGTTGCAAACCAAACCAAAACAGAAACCGAAACAGTTCCGTAATGCCGAAAGAAAACAACAACAAATGCGGCAATAAATGTATACACAAAAATAAAATAAAAATAAAATAAGAAGAGAAACGAAGAGCTGGGCAGGGGAAATGATGAAAGAGTCAACCACGAAAAACAACCTCAAAGCGATTTAACTTGAAGATAACGGCTATTTGGCAGAAAAAAACTTGAGAGAAAACCGCAAGAAATGCCATGGAATTTAACATTTCTAAACTAGCAGCGTTTATATTTTTATTTAGGGGGGAAACTCCCCAAATAATATTGTCATTGAGTCTAATCTTATATGTGACTGATAAGCTTAAAAATGTCAGATGTAATCGTGCGGGGAAAACCCTTGTGTGTGGACGGAATTATGTGCAAGATTAGCTTTGATGGGAATCAGTGGGAATTTCGCTCTTCTGCGAATTTCGCATTTGCAAATTAAAATAAACTGGGCAGCTTAAGATGAAAAGAAATTAGTCATGGCTTAAAATTAATCCGTTTCGGTGGAACTCATTTTATATCTCTGGGGTTCATATTTCTTAAATTTCTCCATAAAGTCAAGTGTGGTTTTTTTCGGCAAAATACCTCTGATTTACTCTAAATAAATCCTTGATTTTCGGGGCAACTATGTCTACTTTCGGCTGGCCATCAATTAGCTGCAGTCAGGACTTGTCTGTATTTTCTCTCGACCATTGGCAGCATTTCAAGCCCAATTCCTGTTTAGATGTCAAAGCCAATATATCACAAGTTAATGTAGAAGAGAGCCAAAGGACAAGACACAGATAAGGGGATGGGGACGGGGACTATATTCGGTCCGAATCCGTTTCTCGTTTTGAGTCATTATTTATTTACACTAAAAATGCATTTTCTTTGCTCTCGCTCCTAAAATTGAGCAATTTATAACGATCCACTTGACGCCGAAACAAGCACAACAAGCCCCGGCTCTGGCTCCGGCTAAAAGTTCGGACCATCCAGTGGACACCACGTGACAAGAGCCCCTCACACCCGTCCAGCCGAGATTCAATGTTGGCCGGACCCCAAAGTATTCGGACCATCTGAGTAACCCGACATCAGCATCAGCATCAGCATCCAACAATTTCAATATTTTATCAAAGACATTCAAAGACTCTTCGCCCGGGTAGTCCGTAGTCCGGAGTCCGGAGTCCGCAGTCCGAAGTCCCGGGAGTGGGGTAATGTTACTGCCCGCTTCTGACTGCCACTGTAAGGGGTAAGTGCAGTAGCGCCAAACTGTCGCTGCAATTATTCTCGTTAAATGTGGAACAGATGGAGAGGGCGCCGCCACTGCCATCGATGGGATGTAGTAGTGGTAGTGGTAGTCGTAGTAGTAGCAGTAGCAAGGAGTGTGCTCCGGCCCCGAGATGAATGCCAAGTAATGCACATGTTACTATTTACTTTGCGTGTTCTCTCCGCCGTTATTTCCCCGTTTCGCGCACTCCGCTCGTTATGTCTCTGTTTCCATAAAAAATGAAACAAAGAAAGTGAGCAATCAGTTGGGAAATGACTCGACCTTGGTGACATCCTGTGGTACAGTTTATTTATTTTGTTATACCCATTACCCATTTTCTAGAAGGGTATTGAAGAAAAATATAGTCTACGTTTGTCACAGCCAGAAAAAAAGACACCTTTTGTCATTGTCCATCTATCTGTTTGCCCCGTCTATCCGTCTAAATAAAATGCCTGCATAAGGCTTAAAGCTCTCTTATAATTCGATACTTTAGCGATATTATATTATTATAAAAAATAACGATATTATAATAATATTGAAATTATCGATATTATATTATTATCGAAATTATCGAAAAATATTCGATATAATATTATTATCGATATTATATTATTACCGAAATAATCTGTATTATATTATTATCGACATTATCGATATTCTATTATCAGAAAATTTCCTTATTAAAATATTATCCAAAACATCGATATTATATTATTATCGAAATTATCTATATTATATTATCAAAAAATTCGATTTTGTATTATCGAAAATATCTATATTGATAATATTGATTACATAACTTTCTATCTATATATTGAGTATTCTTTCATCTCTAGTTTCATCATTATTCTCAAAGATCCCATTTTAAAATAATTTAAAATATTTAAATATTTTGAAGTCAGGTAAAATATAAATAACTTTATGCAAATATCCTTTAAATTCCCGCATATAGTTATAGCAAAAATTACAGGGTAAACAAATGGCGCTGCCGCCAAAAGACAAGGGCAACATCAAGAGATGATGAGAATGATGATGAAGATGGTAAATGGTCGATGGCGTTGGCGTTTGGCGACGTTGCATTTACTTCATGACAGCTCCAATCTGCTGCCCCATCTCGTCCAACCCCTTGAACTTTGTTACTGCGCTGCTTCGGCTTCGGCTGCTGTCTTCGGTTATTACTCATACGCACTGTGGGCTGTCGGCAGGCAGTTAATGCCAAAATGCATTCGAGGGCATTACTGCCAGCGGGCGGGAATTCTAGAACAAGAAAGAAAGGGAAAAGGAAACTGAGTTGGATGGATGTTCAGTGAGATGGCCAAGAAATGAGATAATCAAACATGTGATTTACTGGGAAAGATAGAAAGGAGGAGTCGAGGGTCGAAATTGAAGTAATTGTGTGGAAGAAAAGTGCTCTCAAAGTGTGTGGAAGTATACAATTTTGAGCAAATATTCCTTTGTAGGTAAGCCAGATTGAATATCAATTGAATAAAGAAAGATGAAGCCCTGCAGGTAGATTTATATAATTTATAAATTTGAATATTGAAGAGATTTAGGCTTTGTGGAGTCCGGCTTCAATTGAATTAGTAGTTCATCCTGGCAAAGCGATTAACGGAGCATTAAGTGCTACGCTTACGGGTAACTAGAAATGTAAGAATTTATTACTTCTTACTCGGTTTTTAATTTCACTCAGCTATGCATTTTTTATGATTGCCATAAAAGATAACTCTAAACGATGCGCAGTTTATCTGAGCTAAAAGTTCATTTTAGAGATGGAAGGATATCGATAGATTTGCATTAATTTGAAGTATCTAATTGAGATGGTTCACATTATTCAAGCAAGAATTAAGCTGCAGCTAAAAGATATAATAAAGAAGTTTTGGTTATGCATTTAAAGAGTTCGTAATAAATTTTAAATTTGAATGTTTCCATTAGAGATGTGAGAGTATCGATAGTTTTGCATGAATTTAAAGTCTTTATTTGAGATGGTTCAAATTATGCGGAATGTTTTAAACGGAAAACCTTATATAAGTTGAATGAGAATGGTTTTTCCACTCATTCTATACAATATAAAATAGAATTCAATTTAAAACGCATTCTGTAGGATGATTCATAACTACAGAAACGCTTTTACATCTAGTTAGTTTTCAAAATTAATTTGCGCTGACCTTTTTACTCTGAGTTACTACCTCTTTTATCCCATAAACTCTTTGTGAGTCATTTTACAGCGCCATCAAACCCGCGATCCCAGGCTAGTCGGCGAGAGACCCCACACAAGTCATCGTCTGGCAATGTGGCAGCGTCTGAATATTTGCGACCTGCCGCAACATCCACGACTAAATCCAGAGAGAAGAATGCCCCCAGAAGAAGATGGGGAAGTGGAGCTGGAAGTTCGTCTGCGGCCAGAGCTTAAATTAATTGTATTATTCCCGCTGGAAGTTTCTCTTTTGTGCTTGCCCCCGAATGAATCAGCAATTGTCCGGTGGTCCGAAGAGTGGGCGGAATGAATGAAAGGATTAGCCCGGCGGTTTTCTTTGTTCCCCGAAAACTAACCACAAATCAAACACACGGAAAAATCAAATCGTGGTGCACCGCAAATTGAAATCCATTTCGATTTGTTTCAGTTGTGTCACAGTCTCTCCATCCCCGTTCGAGAGGTGCGGTTTGACCTGGATTAACGGAGGCGGAAGGAGGCGGTTATTAAATAAATTGAAGGCGGCCTCCTCCTCTTCCCAAAAAGGAGGAGGGAGTCCCAGCCTTTGATGGGCTGCTGCTCCTTATTTTTAGGCATAAGCCTTCACTGAAATTTTTGACAAATGGCAAAAATCTGCAAATATCAAAAACAAACGACGGAGCCAAAAGCGGGTCACTGCTGAACGCCAAGGCCGAACCTTGCCTGCCACTCGTCGTCGCCGTCGTCGTCGTTGTCGGAAAGTAGGGCGTCAGGGCGGTCTGTTTGGTCTGGCCAAAGCGATGGAGGTTAGTTAGGCTTGCCCCAGAAGACAGACAGAGAGAGAGAGGGAGAGGCCTCAGACAGAGACAGGGACGGAGAGTGAGGTGCAACTGGTTCGTAGGCACGTTCGCTGCAAGTTCCAACGTACAACGTAGTAAGTCTCGTAAGCGTAAGACAAAGGGTCGCTTAGCTATCAAAGGTACCTAGAAGAAAACCATACTAAAACTATATTTAAATATGAGATTAATTCTTGAAACTATATCTCAGTTAAAGGTTTAATCTATAATTCAAGAAGAAGTACCGAAAACCCAGCTCATTCCTTTTAATTACGCCCCAGTAAGTGTATTTCTTGACTTGCCTTAATCCCTTTTTGTATATTTCACTTTGTTTTTGGCCTGCTGCATATTTAGGCAAGGCAGCTGTGGTAGTAGATCATGGCCTGGCCAAGAGCACCGATTACCGAGCGAGCGCAGAGCAACGAGCGCCGAACGAGTGACGAGCGAAACTGGAGCACTCTGCTGGGGCACATGCACCCAGCTGGCCTCCGAGCTGACGAGAAGAGGAGATGGCAGGCAGGGCAAGGTCCTAACTAGGACCTGACACCATTCGTAATTTATCGTTAACCCAGTTTGCGCAGCAGTTTGCTGCAGCGTAGGAGGCGGCGCCTCAAGGTGTGACAGGTGCAGTTTACGGGTTCCTCGAGGATATTGCATAATTAGAATGGGGAATCCTAGCTAAATGGGAATGCGATGACAGCTGAACTTGGCTCTCTCTAATGGATGTGTTTGGGTTGGGCTGGGGTTAGAAAATCAATACTGGGAAACTCTTAATTAAAAAGTTATAAGCCACGACGGAAAACTGGGTTTAATGCTCAAACAGGTGCCAGTCTTCCCATAACCTTTCCCAGGATTTTAGTGGCTCTCAAAAATAAAGTGTCCTTCTGACCACACACCCACACACACGGCAAGGAGCCAGGAGTCGGCGGGCAAAGGTTCAAAAAGGGTCGAGGAGTGAGAATATAAAATCTCGCCTCAACTTCTTTCTTTCACTTACTTAACCCGAGTAAATTTCCTCAAATGTAACAAAACTCTAAGTCCCCTGCTCTGACTCGGAGCTGCTCCCGTATTCGTATTCCTATTCAATCTTTTATTGGCCACACGTGATTGAATTCAGTCGCGGCGACTGTCTATGATTTAACCCGTGTGTTCCCATGCTCCGTCGCATCACGTAGCGGGAGTGTCATAAAAACGTAAAATTAGTTGCAACGCTGGCTTGGGTGGAATCATCATTCAGAGCCGTTGGTGGTGGCGGCGGGAGGTAACTACATACATCAGGTTTTTCCCAAGACATCAACAATGTGTCGTCGTCTTCCTCCTCCTGCTTCTCGTGATTTTTTTTTTTCCACTGCCACTGCCACCTCTCTAGCACTGTCATCTTTCTTTTTGGCTCGTAAAATGCACATGTTGATGGCGCGTGTCTGGCATGGGCAATCCAGGGAGGCGAAGGTCCAGGGGTGCTAAAGTGCACAGAAAGAAAATAATGTTAGAGTGAGGTAAGGTTCATTGATAGAGATAGTATTTGTTGCAAATTGAGATACTTAGAAAATAATGTATTTCCTTCCCTCTTAGATTATTCACTGCAATGATGCCAGTTCTATAAAGGTATATTGAGATCATAATACAATAATATCATTTAATTGCATGATGATTGAGATCACCTAGGGAATGTATTGATTTTTATCAGCAATGATGTCAGTACTGTCAAGACTCATTAATTCACCTCACCCATGAAGTCAGTTCTTTCCAAAGTGATTGATCTCACCAATGATGCCAGTTTTGCCAAGGTTAATTTATGCTTCTCACCAATGCGGCCAGTTCTGCAAAAGTTCATTAATTCTTTTCTTAAAAGAAACCAGCTCTACCCGGATTCAATAATTCATATCATCTAATTATTTATCATAGCAATGATGACAGTTCTGCCAAAAATGATACCAGTATTATTCACCTTACCAATGATGCCAGTTTTGCCAAGATTCATCCATTTATCTCGCCAATGATGCCATTTACTGCAACGTTCATTGATTCATCTTAACGATAGCGCCAGTTCTTGCGAAATCTTTAGAAAGTGTCTCTCAAATTTTGAAAGAAAGTATACTCTATAATTTATATTAAAAACTGTACTTAAATTTTTCTGTCTGTGCACCATTTGAATGCACTATTATTCTCTCCTTCCTGGCAAGCCAAGGCCAGGGAAAATTCTGAGTGCGTGTGGACGTACCTCCTTCTTTCCCCCTTTCAATTCCCCCAATCCCCATACGAATCCCAATTCCAGTCCCTGTCCCAAGCAACTCCCCAGATATTGCCCCGAAAAAGGAGAGCCTCCGCCACCGTCGCCTTCATTTCAATCTATTTTCCCCATTTGATTTGAATTAAAATAAGTTACGTGAGCAGAAGGCAGGCTGGCAGGCTGACATTTTCATTTCGGTTGTATCTGCGAGAGATGCAAACCCCCATCCCCCATCCCACATCCATGACTGCAGTTGCCCCCAGGGAGAGGGCGGCGGCAGCGTCGTCGAAGGGGGGCTTCTCGCTGTGACCTAAATTCATTTAAAAATCGATCGATATTTCCCTTGCTGCATTCTCTTTCACTCTCTCACTCTCCCTGACACGAAAAAGGCAAGAGTATATAGAGCATACTATAGACTATACTCTACTACTATATATACTATATATATTTATATTTTCCTGGCTGTAGCTGTGTGTTTGTGCAACTGCATTGCAATTATTGTGAAATTCTACTACAACGGATATTCTACGACGGTTGCTGCTTTCTACCTCCTCTTTCTCCCTCGGTTCCGGTCTACGTTTACGTCTACGTCTACGGTTACGTTGCACGTCCGTAAATACTATATATGCTATATGCTATATGCCTGATGCTATATGTATGTGTGGGCGGGGGGCGTGGTTAGGCTCATTGTGCTCGGTGGGTGGGCTTCTTTCTTTTTTGCGGAAAAGCCAAAAACAAAACACTTTTTGATGGTGATGGCCAACAGGCAAATTTATTCTCGTCTTATTTTCTAGTGCGGGCTTTTGGCTTTTGTCTCCCACTCATGATATTTCCCTTCTGCTTTCACCAGAGACTTTTGAATTGATGCGCCCAGGCTTGCCAAGAAATAATGTGTTTTATCTTTGTAATGTAACTGAGAGTTATGAAGATTGTACAGCAGTTTCTTGTTATAAGGATATGGGAGAAGAAGTGGGGAAATGCAGTTTTAAAGACCCAATTATCCTTGAGACTTGAGCATAACATTTAATTTTTAAGGGACTCCTAATATATTTTTAAACGAATTCAATTTCCTTTCTATATTAAATTCTGAAGGAGTTTTCCCGCAAGGAAGCCCAGCTTTTTAATATTCCCAATGATTTCCTTCTTGACTTTTAGGGGGCAAACAATGTGACAAACGAATTTCTGTCCCTTTTGCCCCCACAAAGTTGCAACTTGGGGGTATATAGGGTTTTTTTTTTGTGCTGTTTCTGAATTTGTTGCAGCGTCGCTGACGCTGGCAAAACTCATTACGATGCCGCATGAGTGACATTTCCACGCTGTCAACATGACACATTTCATAGAAAGATACACACAGCGCAGGCGGACACACACACCCACTCGTACTCCTGGCCAGGGGCGTACTCAAGGGGGAGTTAGCTGGTGCAGAGAGAAAAAATATCACTGAAAAGGGGTCATACATATTTTTATTTGTTTTATTTTTAAATCTATAAGGTTATTTTAATTTAGTAACAGGCAGAAAAAAACATTTGCGACCTCATAAGGGATGCTTGTCCGTCCATGTCCGTTTGTCCGTCTATCTCTTTGTCCGTTAATCCGAATAAACACCTAGATCTCGGAGACTATAAGAGCTAAAGCTACCAAATTTGGTAACTATATTCTTTTAGATTGTACACACATATTCAGCTTATTAGAAATGTTTGCCAGGCCCTCTGTATCCCACAGAAATGATCAAAAACCCTTATTAAGGCAGCAGCCTTCCATACTTCCATTTTTTTCGCTCTGTGTGAGTGAAGTCTTGCTCGTGGCACATGCAACCGCATTCCTTGACATGCAAGCCAGCATACACAGTGGCTTAATGCCACCCCCTCGCCGTTACTGCTGCTCCCAGGGGTTGGGGGGAGGTCTCCAACCCCTCAGCTCATCATGTGGAATTACAACGCATTTCTTCACTTTCGCATCGCTGGCTCCTAAGCAGCTTATTATTGTTGTTATTATTGGCGTTCGCTCATTCTACGTAGGTCTTTGTTTTTTTTCTTTTTTCTTCTCAGTTTCCTCTCGGCCTGCTTTGTGCGAAAATTGAATTTCCTTTTAACATAGGTCGCCGGTCCACACCCCCAACGCGCCGCACTGCCCCGCGCCGCTCCGCCTCCCGCGATCATCCCTTGTGCGTGTCAGAATGCATCGCTATGTTACGTCCGTCTAATGGCAACGCATGTCAACATTTGCTGAGCTTTTGTGTTTAAATATTACTAATACGACATGTTGTGTCGTGCCACATGATGAGGGACTCGAGGGGTGGTCCCAGCGCGCGCACACACTCCACACACCACGCACACACACACACACGAACCCTCTATTATGGCCCTAATTGAATTATGTTCTGTGAATGTTGGATGATTAAAAAGAATAACAAAAAAAAAAAAGAGAAGAAAGAAAGGAAGTCAAGCTTCGCTGGAGTCGCGACCCCTCGAAATACCCTTGGGGTGAGGCATGAAAAATTATGGGAATTAGATGAGAAAATTATCAGATGTATGTCACATTAGGGAGCATAATGTGAAGGCTCTTTAAAGTCGTTTTAAGCTTTAAAAACTGCTCAATTTAAAGGTAAAAAAGCTATTTTAAACAGGAAAATATTTTAAAAATATACAATCCCTTTTTATAATTCAATTAAACTAAAAAAATGGGTTATATAATTTAACGATGGCCACTAAATGCAAGTTGGGCAGTCACAAATCAAGACATTGGCCACCTCCACCTGCTTTGGATACTTAGGATAAGCAGGATGGCGAAATTTGCAATGAATTGAAACGGAAAAGTTTAATTGAAAGTCATCCCAAAAAAAAGGAAATAAAAAGGAAAATACAAATCGTGGCTCTGACTGTGGGGGCCTGAATCCGAATCCTGGCAGCAGATGCTAACTGAAAAGATAGTTGGGCGAAAAGGCAACGAGGAAAAGGCTGCACAAAAGATGTTGTTTGCTGCAGTTAAATTAAATGAAAAAGTTTACAACTTTTTTAATGAAATCATTTTATGCAGTAGAGGCATAAACAAAAAACCAGCAGCAGCCAGCACAGCACAGGCCCCCCTTCTTTGCTGCAACAATAGGGCAAAAGGGAAGAGAAAAGAAAACAAAAGAAAACAAACCCTGAAAGATGGGAGAAGGAAAACTTGCATGCATCTTGCACAGGCTGAAAGAGATCCGCCTCCTGCCTTTGTAAGGATAAAAACTCCGAGAAAAATCAAAGGATGTGTGCCAGGCGGCCCGCCTATGTTTGCTCTCAACTTTGTAAATGAAATTGTGTCCTTTATTTGATTCTGACAATGGGAGGGCCAAGTCTTTAAGCGTTTAACGTGTCGTATGCGTAATCTCTGGACTTGAATCGTATCGAGGCGCATTCAGCTGTGATAAAACCGAATCCGAGACCGAGTCCGAGGAGCAGCCGCAGCCGGAGGCTAATGATTTCCAGGCCCCTCAGTTCTTCTTTGCCAGATTGCGTCCTTGGCCAGGATAACAAGGGTCGGGAATTCGTGTCACGGCTGTGTGTGTGTGTGTGTGTGTTTGCGCGTTTGATTCCGTCGCTTGTGTATATGTGTGTGTGTGTGTGGGTTAGAGCTAATCCAACTGTCATTTTCAGGGACGCGCGAGAGCAAATGGCTGCGGGAATTATGCCAAAAATAAACCAGAAACGGAAGGTTAACCAACAAAACACAAACAGGCTTTAAACCGTGCCAAACAAGAAGCGTTTAAGCTTGGACTATGGATTAATCTAGGAGGAAAATTTAATTTTGATAGGTGGGACTCTTATTTAAGGCTAGGAAAATGCTGCAAACGAGGTATTAATAAGAAATCAACCTGAAAATAAATTAATTAATAATACCGAAAGATGCAGAAGGCAGAAATTTGCTTATTTTTGCTTTGTCGGAAAAACAGTCAGGAATGTCACAAAAAACGATGTAGATTTAAAATCAATCAAAACTGTGCCAAGAAGTATGCAATAAAATATTATAGCTAAGTTTTTGTAGTCTTAAATTTTGTAGACTACTTTTAGGCATAGTTTTAATAGAGTTTAAACTCCCAGATATTTTTTTTCTTTTGATAGTTTATTAATATGTTAAAAGTGCTTACTGAATATTAAACATTAAAAATAAAAATGCCATAAAAATTGCTGAGGATTTGAAATCAATTAAAAACAATGCCAACATTGCAATACATAGTTGCCTACTTTTATGCATTATTTTTAAAAGATTTGGAACCGCTAGAGATTTCTGTAGCACATTTGATAGGTTATTTTTTATGTAGAAGGAATTTAAAGTGTTAAATGTGCCATAATTTTTGTTAACAATCCGAGGCTATCCTAGATATTTGCATTTTCCTTTCTTACATTGTCACCGAAGGAAATAACGCCTTCTTTGTGGTCACATTCTGCTTACATTTCATGCAGATCTATCCAGCCATTAATACCATCTCCCGGCAGCACATTGATGATGTCGCCATAAAAATATGACGCCATAAAAAGCCGCAACTTGTGTCGCTGCGCCGACGTCCAGCAGCACGAGTAGCAGGCGGAGGCAGCAGGAGGAGTCATCAAATGCCACTGGCTTGGTTGGCTTACAGGTTGTTATCGGTGATAAACCGCTTAACTACCGATAGAACGATGAAGCGACCCTGCCGCGAACTGCACTTCATGCCAAATTAAACTGCATTCTGCAAGGAGCGTTTTTTTGCTTTTATGATTAATGCGAATG
Organism: Drosophila asahinai; assembly: GCA_008042795.1. Taxonomy (NCBI): domain Eukaryota; kingdom Metazoa; phylum Arthropoda; class Insecta; order Diptera; family Drosophilidae; genus Drosophila; species Drosophila asahinai. The sequence goes on from VNJZ01012019.1 coordinate 101,310, forward strand.
CGAGCGGGGAAGTGGAAGGAGCGGAGCGGTGCTTCTTGAAGCGTAATCCGGCGGATTCAGCCACCAGAAATCACAGTGCCAATAAAAGCGTGAATCGGCGTAGGAGGAGAGGAGCGAAGCGGAGCGGAGGGGCGTTGACAGCGCAACAGCTGCAATAAAACATAAAATTCATGATGGCAGAGGAACAAAAATAAAAGAGAAGCGAGTGAGCGATAGGGGAAACGGAAATGCGTGCATTAAGGGCTAGAGAAAATGGCGTGCTAGCTGGAGGGTTAAAAAGATGTTGGCCAGAGTGTATCTGCACTCACTTTTATTGCTACTCCGCGTGTATTTTATGAATAACATTAATGCAGATTAATTTCTGCAGAGATATTCGTATCTAAATTTGATTGCTTTGAGAAATATAATGAAATCTCCACAGATTTTGAATTCGCTAAGACTAAAAAGAGTTTTCACTCGAGTTTTCTCTTTTCTAAGGAATAATTTTTGATCAATTATTAGTCACACTTTACAGACCACAATTTATTCTATAACACAACATAAACCCAAACCCAAGTATTCCTAATCAAATGGCCTAGAACTTGGACCAGCAGCGGCATTCATCAGGCTCCGAATCGGAGTCAGAGTCGGATTCCCAACACATGCCCTTATTAATGCAGCATTCCTCCTCATCCGAAGATTTAGAGCACACCGATAATGAGGATATTGGGGGTCTGTTTAGGAAGCAACTCTGCTCGGCGTCCGTGAGTTCTATTTCAATTTCTCCGTACAGCCTGCGGGAGCCAAAGTTCTGCAGGAGACTTGCCCGGTTGATCAGCTCTTGCAAATGGATGTCCTGTTGCTCCTGGCAGATCCTCAGCTGCTTGTACTCCTTCTTGTCCCTGAAGGTCTGGCATCGTTTGCACTTTAATTGAAGGGCCTTTGCCTTGAGATCCTGTATGAGCATGTTCTGGGCATCGATATCCTTGAGCACCTCCAGATACTCCTTGTACATGGCCTGCTCCTCCTCGTCGTCTGGCTCGCTTTCGTTTAGCAGCTCAAAAGGATCCTCCTCCGACGCCACCGACGACTCCTCCTCCTCTTCGCCATCCTCAATTTCCTCTTCGTCCTCGCTTTCGATAGCCTCCTCCGCATCTTCTTCGTCTTCCTCAAGCGGAGCTTCCTCTGGAGGAGCCTCCTCTGCCTCCGTGTCCGCCATTCGATAGGGTTAAAGGGTTAAAAGCTGGACTGGCTTGAGTTTAAGGTTAATATGTTACATAGTTTGAACATGAATTTTGAGGGAAGAATCAAAGAGTTGAAGGTGAGAAAGTGATAGTTGATTCGTGTCAAGCGAATTTCCAATTTGTTCTCCATTAATTTAGATACAAATTAATTTTGCCTTAAGGAAAAATATGAATTATTTTCGTTTTGATTTTGAAATAATTAGTAAAATATAAATTTAAGAAATATGAATTCATTTGGTAAGAATGAATTCAATATTATTTGGAAAGAGTGAATAAGATGTTTATTTGGGAAAAAATAAAAAGATGTTCATTGGGTTATTAGATATTAATTTCTTTCTTGTTCTTAACTTAATTTGTTATACATTTTTTAGGTCTTGAAACGGAAGAATATTTTGGGAAGAAAGAATAAAATCTTCATTTGGAAAAATAAATAAGATGTTCATTTGTGAATAATGAATAAGATGTTCATTTTGAAAAAATGTGTAAGATGTTCATTTTGAAAAAATGAGTAAGATGTACATTTTTGAAATATGAATAAGATGGAATGAGTTGGATATTCTTAACTTCATTTACTTTTAATTTTGAAATATTTAATTCTTCGAAAGAAAGAAAGAATGCATTTATTCCACAATTCATTTTGGTAAGAATGAATTCGAAGTTCATTTGGGAATAATGAATAAGATGTTCATTTTGAAAAAATGAGAAAGATGTAGATTTTTGAAATATGAATAGGATTTGATTGATATGAAGAGGATTTGGAAATAAAGAAAATGATTTTCATTTTTGGGGAATGAGTTGGATATTGCTTACTTCATTATTTGTATCTTACTTTTAATTTTGAAATATTTAATTCTTCGAAAGGAAGAGAAAATGCATTTATCCCACAATTCATTTTGGAAAGAATGAATAAGAAAATCCATTCATTCGTTTTAAATTATTCAGACATATAAAAATCATTTTCTTTTTATATTTAGTAACAGAAACCAAGCAAATAAGCACCAAGCAAATAAGCCACAACTATTGGAATAGCTCAAAGCTAACCCCAACTAGCTGGAGTATCCTGTTGTGGGACACCACTAAATGTCATCATTTTGGCATTTCCACCACCACTACCACTCCCATTCTCCGTCTCCCATCTGCACGCCCCATTGCCAATTGGCACTTTGCACTCGAGAAAAGGGGCGAAATAATAACGGAAAGCTGGGGGGGGTACTGGGGATTGCTATTTGAGGGAAAACGCTGAGCAGCCCGCGTGGCAATCCCCCATCAATTTGCTGCTCATCATCCGCACGTCTTCGGCGGGCAGCTCATTGAGCAATTCATTCAATCGGCGAATTCAATAAAGTACAACTAATAAAAAGAATAAAGAAACCGACGCAATGGTTGGTAATGGAAATGATGGCCAGGATAAGAGAGAGAGAGAGAGAGGGGAGGGGAGCCAGTGACAGCGCCAGCAAAGAGAATTACAATTTTCTCGCCACTTTCGCAAGGGGGAAGAGGACAGAAAAAAAAAGGGAAAAGTAAAGGAAAATCCCGCGCATTCTGGACGCGCGTGTATCTGTGTATCCGTATCTGTGAATGTGAATGTGCGGTGTTAGTGGTCCATCAAATGCTTGTAAACAAAGCCAACAAACGACAATGGGAATGACGGGAACGATGGGCCATTACATGGAACATGGAACTGAGAGAGAGCCAAGAGTCGTCGGGCAGGGCAGGGTAGCGCAGGGCACGGCCCTCGGACGGATTGGCGGGCGAAGTGCAGTGCAATGGCAATGAGAGCAAAAACAAAACGAATGTGCTCGCTCTGCCCCCAGACAGAATAAGGGGATCAAAGCAAAACGGGCAAAGACAAATACCCAAAGGGGGGGGAGCGGCTAAAACGAAGCGAAATGAACTGAATTGAACCAAAACCAAAGCGAAAAACAAAAAGCAAAGGGAGCCCACAAGCAGCAGAAGCAGAAGCTTCTCTGGATGGTTTCTCTGCTCCTGTTTCTGTTGCTCCTCGACTCTTGACTCTCGATTCTCACCTCTCTCCTCTCCACCAAAGTGCCACGCCCATTGTGGCGCATCATCCATGGCCAAGTGGCTTTTTGGGGCTCTCTTTTTGCGCTCTCCCCTTTTTGAGTGTGTGTCTGTAAAGTCTGGTCAACGTCAAAACAAAGTCAACTCTTTGGAGTAACCAAAAAAGGAAACAGCAACAACAGCCGCCAAAGGGTAACGTTTTTGGCGCGCAAAATTTGCTAAAGGTTGAAACATGGCATACTCTAAAGATTTGGGAATAAATCTGGTTTAAAGTTTGGAATCTATTAGGGTTTAATTAAAGGAAGGAAGGGAATACAAAGGTGTGAAGTTCTTATGACTATTTTCCTCAATAAACCATAATAATAACTACAAAGAATAACAAATAGGGTTTTCCCATCGATACCTTAAAAGTATTGAAGAAATACAGGAAATAATCAGGCTTTTCTAGAGTAACCTTCTTCGATTCTTCCTTTCAGTCTGCCCAGACCTCATATACCTTGTATTTAGAAAGGGTAGAGATAGCTAAAGAGTTTTTGGGCACGACTTTGTATTGACAAACTTCTAAGTTTTAAGGAAAGTGAAGGAATGTCTAGACATTTTCAGTGTGCCCAAGCCAATATGTACCCCTCAAGTGTGCCCAAACCAAAATGTTCCTCAACAGTGTGCCCAGATCTGGAAGAATCTTTTCAATGTGCCCAAAAGCCAATGTACTCTCACTTTAAGAAAGAGTAACGAAAGGGGAACGCTTTTTGGCGCGCAAATTCACCAAGTCAAGGGAAGAACAAGCACTGGCGCTGACTGCGACGCCGACTGCGACGCCGGCTGCTACTGCGACTGCGACGTCACCTTGCGTCCATTCACCCCGTTCATTATTATTTATGTGTGTGTGTGTCTGTGTGTGTTCCCCAGACACAAAACAAATACACATAAACACCGGGCATAGAGAGCAAATTTCATTTAACTGCGCTTCGATTCGATTCCATTCCATTTTCCATTTGGTTCTGTTTTTGGACCTCTTTCGCCTTCTTCTTTTCCCTGCCCTACCCTGCCTGCAGTTTCTTGTTGTTGTTGTTGCACTGTCTGCGGCTTGGGGATTTTTTTTATGCGCCTGTGCGCCTTCCCACGTTCCCAGTCTGCCCCGTCTTTGTCGCACCCCCAAGCGCCATCTCTCGCTCTGCCGCCCGCCAAAACATGTGCAAAAAAAGAGGGAGAGGAAGAAGCAGAAGCAGAAGAATTCTTTGTGGATCTCTGAACTTTTTTCTTCTGGCATTTCCTTTTTTTTTTTTTTTTGTGGACTCTGATCTAGCTGAGGCGTAATTATTGTTGTTCTTTGGCTTGTTGTTAGTCGATACATATGGCAAGTGAGACGGGGATAGACGCGGAGAAAGAGCGAGAGCGAGAGCGCAGGAGATGTAGAATCAGAGTTCGATGCACCGCCAGAAGAAGAAGAAGCAGAAGAAGCTTCTTCAATGGCAGGAGCGATGACAAAGAGCGGGATGGCGCAACGTCGCAACTCGCGTCTCGTGTTGATGGTTTTATATCTAACAGATGCCACCTTTTTATTGCGATTCTGCGATTCAGGATGCGGTCAGATCGGATGGGGATTTCCAATGGGGGAAGAGCTTCTTCTGCTGCTTCTTCTTCCTCATCTGTAGCTTGGTGTGCGTTCTTCGAATGGGGGAATTCCAGACATGGATCACACTGCGAATGCATGACTAAGAAGGTTGTTAACCCACGACCGGAGAGTCGAGTCCCTGAGTACCACAGAGATGAGGAAGAGGAGTGAGTGTGTGAGTTAATGAGCCAAGCCACTAGTTCAAAGTTCTCCAACTGCGTCACCAAGTACAGTTGCTACAAAACATGACATAAGGCTAAACTTCCTTAGGGGAAATTCCAAGCAGTAAAAGGAAGTTATCTTGACCATAAATATCTACGGTGGGTCAGTTAAGTGGATCTTAAAGTTATATGGACTTTATAAAAGACTCAATGCTGATGATTCCAGGTACAGTTGCTATAAAACATAAACCCAGGGTGACTGGGTTTCCTTGGGGGAAATCCTCAGCACTATAAAGAAGTATAAATACCTATTAAGTTTACAGAAGACTCAGGCCCGGTAGTTACCGGTACAGTCTATTCAAACAGGCAGCGATTCCCTTGGGGAAATCTTAGAAATCTTCCCTTTAGAAGGTAATAAATATGTTATTTAGACCATAAATTCCCAGGTTTAGTCAGCTAAAAGGATTCTGAAGTCAACTAATTGAACTATTGAGAAGATGGAGTTGAAGTTCTTCTGATGATTCACTTGGGGATATTCAAGAAACCAATTACTATCTTGAATCTTTTATAGCAAAGTATACAAGTTGCGATATTTAAAACAGGTCTAGAGAGAAAAACTAGGAATTTAAACATTGTTAAAGATTAGTCACACCGAAAAAGGTAAATAAAATTAAATAACTTTAATTTTGCATATTTCATCTGTTATGTCTCGTTTGTCGTTACCTTTCGGTTATCAGCTTACCAAAATTGTGTGTGTTTTGGCCTTGTACACACACACGCTCTGCAAGCATGAACTTTGACCTTTACGAACCCTTCCTCAAAGGCCGGAATTAACCCCAAATGTGGCACTCCCCTCATTTCACCAGAATTGCGTATCGTTCGTACATGTTTCGGGGTTCCGAGAAAAAGTTTTCTAAATTAATTTCGCATAAAAAAAAGTGCCAAACAAAGGCAGCAACAAGGCGGGCGCCATAAAATTTGACGGGGGCAGCAAAAGAGAGAGAGTGGGTGTGGGAAGGGCAGTGGTGGGCGATGCCAGACTTCCACAAAGGTCACAGTCATAGTCGTCGCAGAGCAGAGCAACAGCATCGTCTGAGGGTCAAAGTTCAGAGACGCGTAAATTTCTGCAGCCGCCAGCATGGGAGTGGCCCTCTATTACTTTTTTTTTCGGGCAATTTTGGGGCTGTCGTCTCTGTCGTCGTCTGGGAAGTGTCCCCGCTCTCGCACTTTGGACAACAAATCACTTGGAGGTGAAGTGGGTAGCGGCACAGCGTCGTCTGCGATGTCTACGTTTACGTTTACGCACCGAAGGAAGCACTGAGGCCGTGAGGCAGCGAGACAGCCATCGACATTCGTCCCGTTTGCCGACAGCTGCAGACGTGGGTCTCCTTAGCCGCCCATTCTCCCCCAGGATCAGGGCCTCTGATTCTCTGCAAATTGAGTTGAGTCGTGTCAAGAGTCTAGATTTGTTGTCCTTTTTGGATTGGAGATATTTGAAGAAAATTATTATTACTTGGTGGGTACCAAAAATGTAATAAGATTCACCAGGAGGCTTAGGTACATATTTCCTTGATCAGCCTCATAAGGAGAGTTAATTTAGCCTTGTCCGTATAAACACCGAGATCTCAAAAACTTCAAGAACTAGAAAGACCTTAAAAACGCATCTATAATTGGCATACATCAAGATACTCATTTTTAAGTTATCGCTCCGTCTGTCATCTCTAATTGTAATGTACAAATCATGATAATCGTTCATCGCTCTGTCTGCCATCTCTAATGCCGCGCCCCTGTCGCTTTCCCAGCCCTTCGTTAACTTTTCCTTTCTTTACAAAAGATTTTGGCTCTTTTTTTTTGTCGTTGTAGTTAAAGCATTTTCGGTTGCGACTTGTCTGCGTCTTTGTCTTCGTCTGCGTCTTCGTCTTCGCCTCCCGACTTTGTCCTTCGTCCCGCCCTTTATCTCGGCCCGTGTTCATCCGTCTGTCCTTTGGTCTTTGTTTGTTTTGTCTGCTCCTGATTTGGCGGGCATATGTTGCTCCGAATGCTTCTGGGATTTCTTTGGGGATTTTTTATTTATCTAAAATAGCTAGCTGGCTGACTGGCTGGGAAGGGGATGCTGCCGAATCGGGAGCAGGCTGGGTAATGTCGCTTTGATTTGTGGCAATCGCGCGCTAAACGTCGCAAATTTTTGAAGTGAAATTGCTCGAATTGTTCGACGTCGTCGTCGTCGTCGTCTGCGTCTACGTCTGGCCTCCTCCTGACAATGACAATATGCGTCTGGATTCTGGATTCTGGATTCTGGTTCTCCTTGGGTGGTGCTCGCCCACCACCCCGCTTCCTTGCCTTACCACCCAACGAGCCTCGGAGTCCTTGTTCTTTTCTGGGCTGTAAATAAACATGTTTCCCAATATGTCGCTGCTCCTGTTGAGTTCCCGAATCCCTTTGTCCAACTCGCTGGCTTCCTCGAGATCGTTGTCCTTCCTTCTTCCTCCATTGACTTGCAGAGTCTCAGACAACATCTTGAGCATTTTGAAATGCAAAGTTTTGCCTGCAAAATTGAAATGAAATGAAATGAATTAAGGCGCTCGAGGCTGGCGGTGCGCTCACTGGCTTGATTAAGAGCTGCTGCTGTGTTTTGTGTCTTCGGTTTGAAGGACTTCCTAATGAGATTTTTGCAAAGGGGAAAAGTTTAACCATAGAGTATACCTGTGAGCAAGGAAATCATTCCTTATTTATCAGTTGGTATTTTTCTTTGAATGTATCCGTCAAGGCTTAAGGACTTGGGCGGGGAACTTCAGGACTTGTTGTGGCAGCTGATGCTCTGGTTCTGCCGTTACCCCTTTTAGACTGACTGACTAATCCCGTTGACCACAAAGGACATTGAACCGTTTCCCGGCCATCACAACACACATGCCAAAATAAATAACCTCACCGCCGGCGAACAAATAAACAAACCCCGACCATTGCGATGCTTTCAACTCCACCGCCGCGATGAGGGCCTGGTGGCAGGTGCAAAACTACATCGAGGGCAGGTGCAATTTTCGGCAAGAGATAATAGGGATCGACTGGGGGGAGCTGTGGAGAGGCGCTAACTGGTCCAACAACGGCGATTCAATCAACAACAACAAGCAGAGTCAGGGATCAGCCTTTGTTTCTGCCCCTTTTCGATCGGGGGGTCGCACGTTTGCATTTAAATGGTTTGGTTCTTCGGTTAAGGGGAGGCCAAGGGAAGCCATCGAATGGGCAGGTAGAGGGGGAGCGGTGCTTTATGGGGTTTACGGGCTTGTCGCTAAATATTTAATAACGTAACGCATCCAGCTGCCAGCAGCCGCAGGACAATGACGCCAGTCCCGGCATACTCCATGGCTGCACAGAGAGAAATGGAAGGGAGGATAATATACACCAGTACGTATAAGTTTATTGAGATCTTTAATCTGAAATGCTGGGCCTAGTACTTAAATCATAACATCTTTGAAATTAAGATTATTATAAAACCTGGCATAATAATGTTTTAAACAAAAAATCAAAAATGGGATCTATGTAAAATTTGAGCCTGAACCTTCTAAGAGCTAGAATATTTTTCTCTAGGTACCAGACTGATCTGAATCTTTATATTATTATGCATTTAGCATAAACTAAGCTAGCTTTAAAGTTTCAGGCAGATATCTTAGGAGGCTTACGAGTAAATAGACTTCAAGTCATTCTAGAACAGTCTTAATCCATAACCCAGAAACTATACTAACTGGGTATACGAAATTTAAAAGGCAAACTCTTTCAAAAAGCTCTTAAATTTTATTTTTATCGATCTCTGCGACTCTTTAAAATCTAGATAAAAATGTTTCTTGATCTCATCTTGTAGAAAGTTGCTTAGTACCTAGGCTTAACTTATTTTGATTTAATATCCATAATTAGAGCTTATGTATTCCCATTGGTATCTACCTCCTCCCAAGTTGATCGATTTAGGACTACTTAAAATCTAAAGGTGACCCATGATCGATATATATCGATTAATTTTCATTGCAAAAGTAGTATCTAAGTACCGATGTGTAAGGCGATTATCATGTTCTAAGTAATTCGGTGGGGCATTTTTGCTTATAAGTTAGCTTTTCCCTTTATTTATCCCCCTTTGAGATCTCTTAAAAATCTAGAGATGAGAGTTAATGCTTTCTTCTATTTATCGATTACTACTTATCAAAGCACTTTACCTAAGTCCTAGGTAGAGATCGTTCTATTCCATATAAAAGTGCCTACATCTTTCAATTTAATTTCCCTGTGTAAAACTTTCTCATCCCAAACCCTAAGAGCCCCTCTTTCCCCACTTCCATGCCGTGTGTAGCCCCCCCTGGCAAATACTTGAATTGTTCACTTTCGTCTGCCGCTACTTCAGTCCATGTGGTTTTCGGGTGCCCTCGTCGACGTCTGTCTGCAGCATCCATCTCCGTCTATCTAGAGGTTTTGGGATGCGAGACTCTTTAGGGATGGGGGTGGAGTTTTGGGGTTTATGGGTGGGGTTTAGAGGTTAGGTTAGGAGGGGTTCTGGGGAAGCGCGCAAAAATTTTACGATTTGTTTTGTTTTGTCTGCTGTTGCCGCTTTCGCTGCCGCTTCTGCCGGCGTGGCCGCCGCCGCCGTCGCCGCTGTCCTCGTAAAATTTGCAATGTCAATGACGCCGCCGGGTTGCTTCTTCTTCTTCTGCTACCCGTTGCCGCAGTCGTAAAAAACCAACCCTTGGCCAAATAAATCGCACACGAAAATAAAAGCGAAACCGAACGGCAAACGGCGAATGGCGGTAGGCGTGGCACTCGCACTCGCACTGGACCTGAGCTGTGTGTGCTGTGAGCTCTGAGCCCGATAGTCCGATTGCGAGTCTGAGCCGTAGATCATTGTCCTTGGCTGAGTTCATTCACACGACGCATAGGGGAAATGGAATGGGCGGAAAGGAACAACGTGCTCGATTTGGGGATGAAACGGAATGGAATGGTGATGGAAACATTGTGGAATTGAGGCATTGGGAAGAGATACTACCGAAAATGAAGTCGATTATCAGGGTATGTTATGATATTATATGATATATCTTCAGGATAGGAACGGTCTCGTTTCAGAGTTAAAAAGGCATGGAACGATTATGTCAAGAAAAGGTTAGAAATATTATAGAAATTGTGTACAATAATCGATTAGTCATATGATATAATATGAAATGATATTTGATATGATACTTCAGTTAAGAAACGAACTGAGTTGGGGAATGAAGCGAAATGAAACATTAATGGGAACGACATCTAGGAAGGCAAGGTATAAAAATCCATCAGATAATAGATTAGTGACACTGTGTGACATGATTTAATCTGATATGATAAAGAAAGATACAATTTATTATAAATTTAATATGAAGGGATATAAAATGATATGAAATATTATTTCAGGAAGGAACGCACTTGATTCGGGGGTGATGCGGAATGGAACAGTGGTAGTGGAATTGAGGCAAAGGAAAAAAATATTAATGAAAATCAATCTGATAATTATAATCAACTATATGATACATGATGTAATAAAATATAATATAATATATGAATTATGATACGGACCTAATCCGGGGATTAAGCAGAATGGAATGGTGATCGGAACGGTGTGGAGTTAAGTCATATGGAAAAGATACTTCTAAATATCAATTGGATAATAAGTTAGAGATGCCAAATGATATATTAGGATACCTATTTATTGGTCAAAGAAACCTTCGACTTTTTTTGTTGATATTTCTCAGTTACAACCAGTTCTCTCATATAATTTTATGAATATTATTTTTAAAATACCATGTAGCTTTTATACCATTTAAATTAGTTTAAAATCCAAGCTTTTGAGCAGTGCATGGACGTATGTTCGTCGCTGGGCGATTTGTTGATGATTTCGATTGTCGATTTTTAATATTGAAACGGCGGAACGGCAGAACAACAATGAGGCAGCGTGGTAGCTACCTCAACGCAACCTCGTCCTCATCCTCGTCCTCATCCTCATCCTCATCCTCGTCTGCGGCCCGCATCTGTCTGGGCCTCGGTTCCGAACTCCTGCCCTGCCCTGTGCTCTGTGGTCTGGATTCGGTCTCCGCTCCCTGCTCTCCCAGCTCTGTTTTGGTTTGGTTTGGTTTGGTCTCTGGTCTCTGGTCTGGTGGTGGTGCTGTCGTCGTGGTGGTGGCGTCGACGAGCAGTGCCAGTGGTGGTGGTGGTGTAACCGACCTAGGACTTGCCATGTGGTATTGTCTGCTGCACTCGGCTCGGTTCAGTTCAGTTCAGTTCGACTCGGCTCGGTTTGGTTTGGTTTGGTTTGTTTTGCCTTTTATATTCCCCCCCATCCGAGAGGCATCGAGGCATTTGGCGGGAAAACTCGCTAGCAAAACAGAACGAGCAAGAGCTGGCTGGCAGGGGTGTTGTGTTGGGAAGGGGCATCCAATGGCTACGAGGCACGAATGCAAAAAAAAACCAGAACGGCAACGAACAGGGGAACAGGAACAGGCCAGCAGACTCGACAGAACGTGGAAAGCCAAGTGCCCAGAGCCGAAGTCAGTAACAGAAACTCCCGAGTCGAAACCCGAAGCCCCTTAAGAGTGACACAGGGAGAGTGAAGGAGGTGGCTTCGGAGGAAGTGGAAGTGGAGAGAAGAGAGATGGTACATTTCTCATTGGGCCTACAGATAAGGTGGAGGGGATAGGAGCTACTAGATTAACCAGATAATAGAGCTTCAAGGAGGTTAAACTATGATTACTATAAAAGAATACAAAATATAAAATCTTTAAATAAATATCTCACTCTGTAATAACTGTTGGAGATCTCATCTTCCTGATTATATTCTTAGTATTTATATTAATTTTTTAAATATTTATTTACCATTTTTTAGATCCTCTTCTCTTGACCCCTGCTGTGTCTCAGATTGTTGTTATTTTTATGTTGAGCGACATGCGAACGATTCTAAACTGTGGCAACATCATTACGTGCAATAAAGCGGCAAGAGACCGGGAGTTCTTGGGTTCCTGGGCTCTTGGGCTCTTAGGTTCTTCAGTGTCTGGCCAGCTCGCAAGGTGAGGACCAGTCCCAGTTCCAGTTCCAGTCCCTACTCCTCCCTGCTCTTCCAGCGATTCCCCTTCGCTTGAGGCCTACGCCAAGCTTCTGGCTCTGGTCGTAAACTGATATTGGGGTCGACGACTGCTAATTTGTGGACAGCAGCAGCAGCAGCAGCAACAGCAGCAACAAACAGCAAACAAAACACACAATAACAACAACGCAAAATGCGTGCAGGCGACGCAGCATAATGGGCGGGGAGAAATGTCAGAGGGGAAGAGGCGGAAGAAGCCACATGTGGTGTACAGTTGCGGGGCGTGGCCATCCAGAAGAATACAACAACATCACAACATCGCATCGCTGGATGATGAAATGGCAGTTGCAAATTTCGCATTTTTAAATTTTTGGCGCGCAGATATATGCTTTTTGCTTGTCCGTTTGTCCGTCTGTCAGCTTGTCCGTTAACCAGAATAAATAGCCAGATCTCAAAGAGTATGAGAGCTATAGCTGCCAAAATTGGTAATAACATTTTTTAAAGTTACAGGCAGATCAAGTTGGTTTAAAATTTAGCCACGCCCACTATCGCCTACAAAAAGCATAAGAAAAGTGCTTTTAAATATGCTCGTTTATATTTCTTTTTAATTACAACCAAATCAAACATTTCCCTCACCAAAACACCCTTCAAATAGATCACTTTCAATTAAATATTTTCTACGAAATAAATATAGACAAAGACGACCTCCCTTCCTGCGCCTCCACTCTCATATTTATTTTTAATTATATTTTAATTAAAATATGTTGAGCCCTGGCAAAGAGCAAACAATAAAATGCGGGGTAGAAGTTTTAGGCAAATGCTGATAATTTATGGGCTAAGCATAGGCCAAGCCCTGGCCCCTTAGGCAATTACAAGGAGGATGGATGGATGGATGGTTGGATCGTGGATGGAGGCCAAGACAAGCTCAAGTAATTCGAATTGAATGAAGTGCGCGACTGCCTCCTTACGCACCAGGAAGTCCAAGGAGCCCTAGACAGGCTCTCCTCCTCGTGGGCGGTAGGTGGAGGGCCGGGACACGCACACGGACAAAAGGCGAACCCTAGTCTGGTTTTATTTTTTATATTTTTGTAGGTCTTTGACTGGGTTGCCACCACACCATGCCACTCCGCTGTACTCCACTCCACTCCACTCCATTCCATGCCACTCCACTCGATGCTGATGTTGTTGGTGGTGGTTTGGTTTGGTTGCTGCTCCAGGCAGTTTTGTTTTATTCCACGTTTCTTTTTTACATTTTTGCTGCTGCTGTTGCTGTTGTTGCTGCTGCTGCTGTTGCGCCTCACCGCCAGACGATACCCACAAGCTGGCAGGAGTGACGCACCAAATACAAATGAGGGAAGAAGGACCCGGGACCCAAGGACTTTTCAGAAAGTGCGTCGATATTTTGTGCGTGGCCAGGAAGCGACGCACGAGCGCCTCGGCCCTCTCGTTCTCTCGTCTCAGAAGCTGAGCCGCAGACGAAGAAGGGCAGGACAGAAAAAGCAGGAGCAGCTGGAGCAGACGCGTAGCAGGAGACGGGAGACAGGACTCAGGACTCGTTTCGGGTTTAGCCTGGCGTTGAAAGTTTAACGAACCTTTGGCGTTTCCTGCCCAAGGACCTCGCCCTTCTCCTGTCTTCCCGGACCTGAGCGTTTTATTACACTTTTTCTTTCTCTCCTCCTCGCCAAGCGAAATCCAAGAAGAACTGAACTGAGGGCAGGCCCTGGCGCAAAAAGGGGACTCCAGCGTCCAGTTTTCGGTTTCATTTCGATTCGACGGACACGACGAGTCTTAACCCATGTTTGGCCCCAAGGCGGCTTCTACTTCGAACACAATATGCTTTAGGTGATAAATATAATGGAAATTCATTAAAATGAGGAGGTTTTGCTGAAAGAATTTAATGTGAGTTAATTAAGAGAGCTTATTAAGTTATTACACATTTCTAAAGACTTCCCTGGGGTTTTGTTGGAGAATTAATATTTAATTTAAGAGAATTTAGCAGAATAATTAAATAAAGAGAGGTTTCAATGCGAGTTCTCTGGGGTTTGTGTTGAAATTGGATTAAGATCATGATAAATAAAGGTGTCATTGCTTTTAAGCAAGCTAAGTAAGGAAACTCGTAGCTAAAATCTATTTTTTTATAATATTAAACCACCAAAGCTTTAATTATTCATCGGTTCTTTATTGTCTTCAATTCATTCTGTTATTATTTATTTTTTTTTATGAGTTTTTCATTGCACATTGTTAAGGTTAGAATGAGGGTTAAGAGCTCGATCCAGTTGGGTCTCCTAGTACTCGATCGAGTAGTCGAAGGTGCCGAAATGCTCGTACTTCTTCTCGAAGTACTTGGCGAACGTGTCCACGTAGTAGACCTTGACGTCCTTGAAGTAGCCGTTGGGCACGAAGAAGGTGTACTCATCGATCTGGCGGTCGAAGGGATAGCCGAAGGGCTTGCTGTCCACAAAGCGAGTGCCGGAGCCAACGCCCGAGGAGTAGGTGTAGTCGAAGTTGGAGAACTGCTCGTATTCCTCGGCGTAGGGCGAGACGAAGAAGTAGAACTGCATGGGCATACCCTGCTCCCAGCCCTTGGGCAGGACCAGGCGGTCGGGGAAGGCGTTGTGGGGCTCGCTGATGTCCAGGGGGAAGTCGTACTTGCCCTCGTAGGCCAGCATGACGTACTTGTACAGTTCGGTGTAGGTGATCCTGTCCTCGGCGGTCCAGGTGAACTCCTTGGAGCTGCGCTTGATGGTGTTGGTACCGGCAACGAAGGGATACACGAAGCTGTCGATCTGCACAAAGTTCTTGCGGTTGTAGTCCAGCGGGATGGTGCGGCCGAACTCGTCGAATTTGGGACCCAAGAAGACACGGACGACGCCCTTCTGGGCGGTCTTGGACTCGATGGTGAAGTCGAACTCGAAGGGCTTGTGGTTGAGACGAGCCTGACGGGCCAACAGAGCCTTGTCCCAGACGAACTGTCCATCGACGAAGGTCATCTTGTCGTTCAGCAGATTGGTCACATCGAAGTCCACGATGTCGTAGTAGGTCACCAGCTTGCTCACGTGCACATCCTTGATGGTGATGCCCTCGTAGAAGAGATCCTTCTGGGTGTACGGCTTCAGGAAGTACTTGAAGTGGTAGAACACATCGGTGAACTTCTTGTAGAAGGTGTAGAAGAAGGGATCGCGCAGCATGGTCTCGAAGTTGAGGAAGATGTTGGGGAACACCTCCATGTCGGTGTAGTCGACATCGGCGAAGTACATATGGGACAGGATGTAGTAGTAGTTGAAGAAGTACTTGTCGAAGGTATCGGCATTGCCCTGCAGGTAGTTGCCAATGAACTTGACAGCCTCAGGCTGGTGCAGATCGATCACCTGTCCGTCGGCGGTCTTGTAGAAGCCGGTCTCCAGGGTCTTGTAGACGCGGCTGAAGAAGTTCTGGACCTGGTTGTACATCTCGAAGTTGCCGTAGGTGTAGAAATCATAGTAGTTCTTGCGGTAGCTGTAGCCGATGCCGTTGTAGTAGATCAGCTGAGGATCATAACCGTACTCGATCTGCTTGTACCAGAAGAACTCGGGAATCTCGCCGTAGCCGTTGGCCAAACGCTCCTGGTAGTAACGGGCCAGGATCTGCTGAACATTGTAGATCCAGAACTCGCCGCGACGGTCCTTGTCCAAACCGAACTCCTTGCCGTTGAGGAAGAAGGCGTAGTCCATGTTGAGGTAGTACCAGTAGGCGTTCCAGCCGAGATCCTCGGTGAAGTAGCTCAGCTTGGTCTCCGTGTTGAAGAAGTCAATGTCGCGGGTGTAGTCCACGGGCATGTAGAACTTCTTCAGGCCCTTGATCACATCGACGTACTTGGGATCGTTGACGAACTCGGCGAAGTTCTCGCGCAGGAAGTACTTGTCCTCGACGTACCACTCCTGGTCCAGGCCCATCATCTTGTACCACTGGAAGGTCTTCCAGTCCTTGGTGTAGAAGTAGAAGTTGCCGCTGAACTCGCTGTAGTCCTTGTACAGGATGTCCTTGTACTCCTTCTCGTACATTATGTACTTGCTGAACACCTCATAATCGAACTTCTCGGCCTCGTACACGAATTTGCTGTTGAAGAAGTACTGAGGGAAGATCTCGTAGATCTGGGGCAGAATCAGACCCTCGAACTCGGGCTTGTGGATCACGGCCAGGGTCAAAGCGTAGACGAACATGCCCTCGTTGACGTGGATGCGGGCCCAGGCGACGTTGCGGACGAACGTCTCCCAGTCCTTGGCGTAGTAGAAGAAGTTGAACAGACCGTAGGCCTGCTTGTGGTGGGTCTTCACCAAGGAGCCGAAGAACTCTCCCTTGGGCAGCAGGGCTCCCAGCTTGTAGGATTCCCAGAATTTCTCCATGTAGAAGTCGAAGGTCTACGGAAAGAGGAAACCATTTCATGCAGGATGAGGAGAAGTTCCATTAAAGACATCTCCGTTGCTTACCGTGTAGTGCTGCTTCTCGTAGCTCAGCTTCTGGCCCAGCTTGATCCATTCCTCGAACATCAGGGGATCCTCCACGCGGTGAAGGATCTCCAAGAGGAACTTCTGCTTCTCGAGGAAGTTCTTGTCGGCGATCTTCACCTTCTGCGTGGGCACGCTGAACGCGGCCACGCAGCCCACAAGGGCCAGTATCACTAGGGTCACCTTCATCTTGGATCCTGTCAGTCCTGCTCTTCTCTGATTCTTCAACTGCTCCGGCCTTGGTTCGCTCAACGACCAACACCTAAAGTCTGTTGTCTTTGGTGCAGTTTCCCCGGGTTTATATAGCCCCCGCCTTGGAGGCCTTGCATTGCACCATATCAGCTTCAGACGTCGAAGCCAGCATAGGTCCCCGCATAGGTCCAGTCCCGAAAATAGCCCGGCTTATCTTCCCTAGGTTTTTGGATGCTGTCATCATACGATCAGGGCCGGGCAGGTCGTCCGCCAGGTGGAGATAAGATAAGAGAGGTGCTTCCATGCAGCCGTGGGTTCCTGTTCTACTTAAAATTCGCACACGGCGACAGCAGTGGCTCGCTGCAGTGCGATAATGCTTTGCTTTCGAACTCTCAATGCCATTGTGTAATCTGCTTCTGCAGAGTTCAAGTTTATTTCTAGGTGAGGCTTGGCTTTTGCATTGCCATCCGGAACTTTGGAATAAACAAAATGTTCCAAGCAAAACAATGTTTTGTATTAAGTAATTTAGAACAGATCGAATGACTGCACTGTACGGCGGTGGCTGTTTCCATCATCATTGGTGCTTTCAATTGGGCAAGAATATACCAGAAAAAACTAAAATCTAATTAGTTGCTGATAGTAAACTTTTTGTATTACAGACTTATTACCCACTGAGGAGAAGTGACGCAAACTAAATAGGATGACTTGGAATCAGTGGAAATCGGAGAAATATTGTATCGGATATATTGGAACTCAGCCTTTTATGAATAATTAGTTTAATTCTATGAATATATTGATTTGTCCGTCAATCCGTATGTCCGTTATACCGAATGAAAACCTAGATCTTTGATATATAGAAACTCCATCTCTCTCTAATGAAAATATGTTATGTCACTCTTATTATATGAATAGGTAGGATATATAAAGTACCATATATCCGTATGTCCGCTTGTCCGTTAATCTGTATTAACATCTAAATCTCAGAGACTCTTAGCAATATTGTATTGGATATATAGAAATCACATCACTTTCTGATTAGGATATGTTAGGGCATTTTAATTGTATTAATATATATGAGATTTATCCAATACCGTGTGTCCTTTTGTCCGTCTGTCCGCTTGTCCGTTAATCCAAATAAACACGTAAATCTCAGCGACTATAAGAGCTAGAGCAAAAAAACATTTGTATATATAGATAACGCCCACAAAAATCGCAGAAACGCGTTATAATATAAATATAAATTTAAAAATAAAATTAAATTTACTTCCTCTAAATTAATATTAAAATAACAATTGAATTCTAAACATTTCTGGGGCTCAGACCCCTTTCAAGTCTCATATCCGTTCTGCCACTTCTGATTTCCCTTCGACTCTAACACTTCCCTGCCTTACTTGTGATGTAACAATGAGCAGTGTTGGTTGGGAGTGTAAATAAATTGGCGAATAATTTATGCCGTCTGTCCAGTGTCCATTATCCTGTGCCCTGTGTCCTGTGCGGTGGCTGGGCCTTGCTCAGGTCCCGCTTCCCGTTCCCCCTGCTGCTTAGAAATCAGCGCTCTGTCTGCGACCAAGGTCAATGTGCGTGCTGTGTCAGTAACCTTTGCCCAGACACGCCGCCGCCCCTTTCCCTCTCTCCGCGTTTGTGCCCCTGATTTTTATTATATTTGGGTTTGTACTTACTTTTTTTTTCTTTCCTTCTTTGCCCGGCAATGTCTGCCCCGAAAAAAAAGAGAGCGAAAAAATGGGATTCGAACAGATGTGCAAAATGCTGAAAAGTCTTCCCCCTTACCTCTGCCCGGCTGTGTGTGTGCGTGTGTGTTGATTTTGGAGGAGCATTTGATTTGCCATAATCGCATATTAGTCGTTTGCCCAGCATTATGTATTTACTTTATGTGTCTGAGGACTACATGTGTGCCCGGCAGCCGCTTTTCCCCCGAATCTGTGTGTCTGCTTAGCCAACTTCCAAGGTTCCTTGGCCTTGAGCAGGAAAATCGCAAATTGAAAGCTGGCTTATCGCACAAATCAGTTATCAGATCCACCGTTTGACAGTTTCTGTTTTAGGGCGGACTCTACTATATAACTTTGATGTTTCATTTCGGGGGAGAGGCCAGCACAGTGATCAACTTGTCTTGTGGCAAAATTGTTGGTTAAATTGAGTTAACTGTGGCGTAAGTAATCCAGGCAAGTTGCAATGACAGCTTAAAAAGTATGGAATATTTTGGATTAAAGCCTAAACTGGTAGAGGTAACCAAACTGAGTGGATTATGGCCTACTGAAATTAGGAATTCGCCTTATCAAAAACGTATTTTCGCATGTTTTGGATAAATTTGCTTAAAATTCCCAAGTCCATTTTCTTTGCTTTAATTTAATTCTCAGAAAAAGTTTTATTTTTTTCTTCAGTTTAAGTACAGGAATATTCAAAATGATTGAAAAGTATAATAAATCTTTTTAAATTTAAGTGCAATTGTCTTTAAAACGATTGATTGTTGGGTTGAGTGCGAGCGAGATAGATCATTTAAAGTTAGTGCAAGCATTTGGTTCCTGATGTAGATAACTATAGTATTTATAATTATATAAAATTAATTTAATATTAAAAATCCCATAAACAAAGATTTTAACTAGTAATTAATATTTGTAACCAAGTTTAGGTACCCATTTATTGCCTTTTTGTATTTTTCCCTCTATATTTCCCGTTATCACTTTCCTCTCTTACTACCATATCTCATTCTGGCTGCTATCAAAGTCGAGTCCCTAACTTTTGCCTAATTACCACCAAATTCCATCCACTTACTGCCTTAACTTGCCTCGCCTTGTGCCTTTCCTTTTGTTTTCAGTTTGTGCTGACAAATAGTTTGAATAATTGCCTTAAACTCTCCTCCTGTCCCGCTCCTCGCTCCCAGCTCCCTTCAGCATGCCGACCCAGATTGTTGCAGCCAATATATCATTCATTATCCGCCATGAAAAATTAGCAATCGCATTTTGTCTGCCATGCTCGCTTAAATGCAAAACTAAAATTCCAAAAAAATAAAAAAAAGAAAAAACATTAGGGAGAAAGAGAGAAAACTTTTATCAGTGCCGAGACAGTCGAGGGAAATTCTTTCTCGGGGCTGGGTGGGCAATGTGCAACAAGGTCCTTCTCCTCGCCCCAGCGGACAGGACCAAGTTTTAGCAGCAGTTTTCCTTTTGGCATAGCATAAAAATTAGGTAATAATGATGGCCATAAAATATGATTTGCACACTGCGAAAGATGGGTAGGCAGAAGGCGCGAGGCTCCTTGCTAAGAAAACTTTTCCAATAAAATCAGACACACTCGGAGAGAGGTCAAGCCGATGCCGTCATCGATCATCATCGCCCAGCAAACGGAAACAAAAACAATAAGGAGAAAACACTCAACACTTGAGAGTGAGAAAAATGTAAAATACCCTTGTCCTGGTTTTATAGAATTCAAAGAAGGTCATAAATAATATTTTCAAAAATTCTTACAATTTCATTTTTGAGTTATAAGCATGAGTTTTAATTGTATAATAATTTAAACACTTAAACCACTCCAATTATTCTTATTTAAATCTTTCAACCTTCCTTTTGTGAATTTAAATATTTCCCCAATTAATTTAATTAACTAAATGCTTTATAAAATTATTTTAAGTCCCCAAATAAAAAAGGGTATGATGTATATCGGGAAATGGAAGATAAAATGTATGCCAAAGTTTGTCGAAATGAATTAAAAAAGTTGCGTTGACGGTAATTAACTCAGATCTCACTCGCCTGCCATCAGTGGCAGGCAGGATCTCCTTCTGCCACTGCCATTCCCATTCCCACTTCCATTTCCATTCCCCGTTTTCCTCCTCCATACATCCACCACTGAAGCTGTCCGGAAAATGATTCATAATAATTGCAATGCGGCATCGTTTCGCCCCGAAAAGCTCGAAAGTCATACATCGTCCTGTTGGCACCATAAAATTGACAAATGTGTCTGTAAACTTGGCTAATAATGCTGCGTCCGAGTGGTGGCCAAGTGATACTCCTCCTGCTCCTCCATCACTATCTGCAGCATTATTTGAAGAGTGTTCCCATTATGATCTCGATGAGAGGCTCTCCTCTATCTCTTCTCTTCACCTATTTAATTAAAAGAATTACGGAGAAGCTATTTCAAGGGTTTTAAACTATATAAAGATTTATTGACCTTTCGGTATAATTTTTATTATTATTTTGGAAACTAAAACCAAAGTGCAATGCACTAGAGCTTTTATTTTGAGTACGGGCACTTAGCAGAGTGGTCGAGTTCGAGGACCCTCGAAACGAGAGGACCAAAGATTTATTGTATGCGAAAAACAAGTTAATGAAAATTAGATGATGGCTTTCGATAAACACAAAACGCTCCAATATATCAACAGCAGCAGCAGCATCAGAAGCCCGGGCCTGGCCTGGTCAGTAAACAAACTTGGCTGCGATGGGGTCATTGTCATTGTCATTGTCATTGCCAGATGATTAGAAGAAAGCTAAGCCGGGTCAAGGGGCGGGCTGGAGTCTCTGGGCTGAGTGGCATTGAGATTTTAATGGGTTTTTGTGCGCTCTTCTTGGCCAGCCAAGAATTATGACAATGCGACGAGATATTATCGCTAATCGAGCCGTTCTGAATGGGTGGACATTGTGGTATTGGAGTGAGTGGAGTGAGTGGAGTGTGGGGACAGGACTCGGCCTCGGTCTTGGACTTACTTCAGAGTTCAGTTAACCGAAACCAAGTCGTCGAGAGACGTAATTTATGGGCTTAGCACACACATATACACACAGAGTGCACACATCTTTATGGTATCTATCAAGTGAGCACTAACTCTTGGGATAATATCATATTGATATATAGGAAAGAAGAAATCGTGAGGGGACATTGTAAAGATGTTCAAGTATTATTCTTTAGAATTTTTTAGTCTGAGGATTTTTTTTGGAAGAAATATAATGCACAATCTATGCTATTTGCATTAAGGGAAGTTTATGAGGTTTATCAGGCTCCGATCTTAAAGCTCAGTGCCCATCCATAACTTGAAAAGTTTAATTAAAAATTTCTTTCACTTAATTTAGGATCTAAAATCTGAGAAAAGCGAAACAAATCCAATAAAGAACATAGCAACAAAGTACAGAAATCAATTCAGTTTAAATTCCTTAAAAATCCCTCATTTATCCCTGCATTTCTCAGACCTAAGCAGCCTTCTTTCGGCTTTTAAAATTTCTCCGAATTAACATCGATTCATTGACAAAAATGCCTTTGCTTTTGATATTGATTAAGAGCGACGACGACGCCGACGGATGTAGGTGCATTAATTCTGTACCGGGTTTTATTTGTTTTCGCTTTTAGGTTCGGCCAGAGAGATTACGGCACGCTTTTGAAATGACCGACGCCAGCAGTGGTCAGTTCCGAGAATCCCGACGACTGCAGTTATGTGTCTCTCTGGCCAGGAGTAGGAGATTCCCACACCGAGGGCCAGGCCATAAAGAATAAAGGACACACGAAAGATGCCCGATGCCCGGCGAGGGTTCGAACTTCGAACACGGTCTCGGTTCCAGGGCGTTAATGTGCGAAGTGCGTCTGAATGGGTTTCGCCAGAAGTGTTTGCGAGTCTCAGAACGAATTCGAATCGCTGCTGCCTATCGGTGTCTATTGTTAGGTAGCGATGCCAGGGCAGGCCAGGCTCCTCAAGGAGCAGCACAAAAGGTAAATCACCTCTGTCTTGTTTGCCCTCGAATTTGGTCAACCGGGAGTTCATTGTCAAGTTCAGCGGGCATCGTCGTCTGGCATTGAAGTATCTCTGTATCTGTATCTGTCTGTGTCTGCGTCTCGGTATCTGTATCTGTGTATCTGGATTCTATGCCTGTATCTGTGCGCTGCGCTTGCGTCAAAATTTGTTGCTCCGACTCCTCGGGTTTGTATTTTTGTTTTGGTCCGCCAAAGGATGCTGTGCTCCATAAAACAAAAAGCTATTCGAAAGTGACATTTATGTGTTTTTAATTCCTTTCCTGTGTGTGTGTGCTTCGAGAAGGGGAAAGGGGATATCTTTTTGTGCTTTTCTAAGGAATTTGCTGGCTTTCGGGGGAATTTACCTTGCAGGAGCTCATTGAACTGCAGAAGAAGCCTAACTGGGAACCCTTAAGATGGTGGAAAGGAATTTCGGGAATTTTGTTTGCAACTTGAGGCTAAAAATCACGTAATATTGCCTAAAAATAGTATAATTATTTATAGTTAGGTTGTATAATTATCTAAAACTTTCTTAAGTATAATTAAGAGTGATTGAGCAAGTTTCTTGTATTAAAAAAGGTACATTTTCCTCCAGTTCCTCCCCAATTACTGATCATTTCTCAACTTATTTGAACCCCTCTTCGATTAAGCCCTAAAACGATCTCCAATCGCTGATATTGTACCATATTAATGAAGGCAATTAAGTGGAGCAACTTCATTTCGAGTGGCGAACACAGAGGAACAAGATCGGAATCGAGAAGAATCGCGAAGAACGTCTGCCAGCGAGAACAGTTCCAAGGATATTTAAAGCGAAAATTCAGTCGAGAAATGCCCAAAAGGCCAATCACCTGGCCCCAAAGAGAAGGAATACAAAAATTATAATGAGCTTTAGGAACGGTTAAGGGTCTCCTCCCACCTGGAAAACCGAGACAGACTCCTCTCCGGCTCCTTTGGAGAGGAGCCTCCAATCCAACCATGCTAAAGTGGCCATAAAAATCATAATGAAGCGGCGACTAAAACAAAATGCCATAAAATGCCTTAAATGAGAACACAGCAACAATAAAAAGGGGCCAGAGGAGCGGGACGATGTCCGATGTCCTTCTTGGAATTCCGATTCGGCGGCAACTCAAAGCAGAATCCAATTTTCGGGTTCTCTAAACCAAAAGAGCAAGCTAGCGAAGCGACTTTCACAGGCCGCAGCCAGCGCGGAATTCATTCAACAGTTCGAAATCGAAGTGAGCAGGGAAAGGGAGAAACGGAAAGAAAGGGAGACTGAGAGATGGAGAGAACTGCATTCAATGACCTGAGACAGGTAACAGAATTTCGCGATTTCTCGTTCGATTTGATTCTCGTTTTCTCTGTTTTTGGTGGCGTTTAAATGGCGTCAAGCCAAGAATCGGGATAGTTTACGATCTGTTTTGGGAGCTGTGTATTCCCTTGTTTTTCTCCTTTTTGTCTTTCCTCTTTTAAGGCTAAATCTGGGAATGTGTGTGAGAATTTATTAGTTAATAAATGTCAGAGAAAATGTATAGCGAAAATGTACAAGTAGAAGTATTAAATGTGTATTACACATTGTGTAAGTACTTAAAAATCGTATAGTTGAAACGAAACAGAATGTTCTGTGACGTTTATTAAGTAATAAATTTCCTAATAAATAAAACAATTAGATTAAGAAAGTAAGAATGTGGAAGAACAATTTCTACCTTAACAAAATATTATCCTAGATCTAAATAAAAGAATTATGTCTGCTAAATTTATTCAGAAACTTAATAGTTAAGAAAAGAATGTCATTCAAGTTCAAGTTTAATTAAATATAATTAAATTATAATAATTAGAATAAACAGCTTTCCCTTAACTAAAAAAGAAAACCTCAATAAAAACATCGCTCTAGTTTTCCTTTCAAAACGAACGCTTTCCCAACAAGTTTTATTTATTTTGACAACTAAATTTCTCCTTGAGGCGCGACACAAGCTCAAGTTGAGCAATTTTTTAATGTCAAATACTTTGCTTTTTATGATCTGGCCTAACAGATTTTTAATGGTCAATCGTAAAGTTTAATTTCCTCTGTTTTTTTGGGTGCACTCTCGTAATGCGTAATTGGCGTTTACAATGCCAAAAACCAAGGCGGCTCATTGAAATGTTTTTGCTGTTGGACCCCTAAATGGCCTCTGACCCGATCCGCCATGACGTCAGCCTCCAAAAGCGGATGAATTACACTCAATTAAACAGTTTAATTTAATATCTTTTTTATGATTACTCATTGTGACAAGTTTGGAAGCAAGCCCAGCCCCGTCCCTTTACCAAATAAAGTTAAGTAATTGCCCCAGAGATCGCGGTTTTAAATAGTTTTTGCATAAATACCAAAGTAAAAAATATTATATAAATTGTTCAGCCTGATCACTCGTATCTAACCCCATAATATACGTAATCTTACATACCAATTACTAAATATATAATAATAAAAAGCAAATAAAACTGCGCACACTTAATTTCCTTAACCAATTTTATAATAAAATCATTTGCAATCCACCGGACTTTAATTGAAAGTCCACGGCGCCTGGGGCGGGGTTGTTGTGTTTAAAAGACCATTATGCCAGATCATGATCGGTAACCGGGAAGAGAAGCCCCCAAAAACGAAAACGGGCGGAAAACGGAGCCAACTCCAAGCTGCACCGCACTGCCGCACTGCCGTCGCCAAGTCGAGTCAATCCGATCGAGTCGCGTCTCTTGGCGCCCAGCAACTCACTCAACTGTTTAACGGAGCCACACGCAAATGCAAATATTACCATAATTATCGCACGTGTCCCGCAGACCATGACTAAAGCAATCGCGCCGCGTCCATCGCAGACAATCAGAGTTGCTCTGCCCCATTGTGTGTCCCTCTCCTGGCGCTGCTGCCTTCTACTTCTGCTTTACGAGACTCAGACACGACGAGGCATGCAATCGAAATCTATTTACCATGCAGCAGCAGCAGCGGCAGCTAACGCAAAGGGGAACCCCCGAGTGAAGAAAGCGGCTCATTACAGGTTGCTCTGTCTTGCTGTTATTGCTGCTGCTGCTGTAGCTGTAGCTGTAGCTGTAGCTCTATTGTGGCTATATCATCAGGGGTGATACCCTAACTTATCGGATATGCAAGATCAGGAAAATGTTACAATCTGAGGTGGAAAATCTAAAGCGGATGAAGGTCGGAATTACAAGGGATTTCTTAGTTTTAAGTTGAGCTAATTGCTGGAATTACACATTACTATTGTTTATGGCAGGCTTGGGCACTGAATATGAAGCTTGGAGCATGGGAAGTAAAATCAACAAGGAAAAGGCACCCTTAAAATAATTATTTAGATGAAAATCGAAAGCTTTATTTAGTCGGAGGTGTGTATTTAGTTTTTGAGATCCTTGGGGCGCTGTTTTTGTCTCCGATAATGTGTAGGTTTTGTTTCATACTCCCAAGCCTATGGTATTTCTGTTAAATACTCCAAAGGTCTTGTGTATATTTTGTTTTTTTTTATCATAAGTATTCGTTTATTTACTTTTATCTGTAAGGTTTTGCTTATATTTTGTCATTGTAATTGTTTCCGGCGATTTGTAGGTTTTGTGTTATTAACCCTAAGCGTGGAATATTTCTACTAAAAACTCACAAAGGCTTGTGTATATTTTGTTTTTCATCCTAGGCCCGCTATAGTTTTTCCCCGACGATGTGTAGATTTTTATTTCGTATTTATTTCTTGACAAGAATTCTTTTAATTTGTAACCAGGGATGTGTAGGTTTTGTTTTATATACAAAGAATCCCTTTACCAATATTTCGGCTAGCATATCTTCCCATTTTCTTTCTTATTTATTTCGGCTTATATTTTTTTCATGGAAATATAACAAAATACTCACCCTGTGCTCTCCATTACCCCATCCCAGCCGTCAGGGTAACCCGAGTTCGACTTAATTCGATTTGAGCTCGCCAAAAACTTTGGTTATTCTTAGGCTCTCCCAGCGGCAGTTCACTTTGTTTTGGTTACATGCCACGGGTATATGGCTATGGCAATTTATACCCCATATTTGCCGTTCGCTGTGCCCCTAATAAAAGTCACTTGATTGGAACTGCAAGTGGCTGCGGCGGCGGCAGAGGTAACGTTTTATTGGTTTATTATGGCGACGCTGTGCCTCCGGGGCCGCCAGAGTTTCCATATCCAACCGAATAACAACAAAAATATAAAAAATACTCGTCGTCGGCTCGCGATGCACCTGTCTGCAAAGTCAGCAAACCAAACTGAGTCGCCCTTCTCCTCCACTTGGACTTCCTTCTGCCCTTCGTCCTCTTTTTAGCCAGCGCCCACTCCTTCCTCCTGCCTGCTGGCTGGCTTATTTTTTGGCCAGCAAGGCAATCAAATTTTATGGCCTTGTTGGCCTGGCCAAACATAATAGAGAGATCACAGCGCCGCATCTCGTCCTCTCAACACTCAATCAATGCAATGCAGCAAAAGGGCAGAAAGTGACACAGAGATGGACAGAATCGAGGCTATTTTTGAATAAATAATATCTGGAAATTATGGATTATGTTTGGGTAATTTTCTCAGTAAATTATAATGATTATTGGTTAGTTAACATGTGGATTTAACATTACATTAAGATTTTAAATATAAATATCTTGAGTTTTCGATACTTTTTTCTATCGCCTCACGATCCCATCACCTCGACCGACCTCATAAGTCAAAGGAATGCCGTTGGGCTGCAATTGGCGGCGCTGCTGCAGTCTGCTTAAGTGTCTCATTCAGTCAGCTCCAGTCTCATATACTCATCCTCGGCCTGGTCCTCGTCCTCGCCCTCATCCTCGTCCTTGTCCTCGGAATCGTTCAGAGATGGCCCCGGCCTATCTGAGTGCTCGCATCTAACTGTCGCATGAATTATGGGCCGAAAACTCATATTCATCCTCCGATGCCGTACTTGTCCTTTGTGCCTCGAAATGCGGCTGCTGCTGCTTGCTGCTAATTTTATGGCCTCGTAAAAACATTAAAAATTACAAAATAAAACGAATTCGGTGCTGATGCAACCCCCTGATAGGAGGCTGCTGCTCTGCTCTGGTCAACTGTCTTTTTTACAGCCAGAATTTTATTGTTTTGATATTTTGTGCAACATTTTGTGCCAATTTAGCGAAATGTTCTCCTTATGACATTTACGACGATGACCACGCGCAGCTAACGAGGCGGACCGGAGCCGAGCGGAGCAGAGCAGGTGCTTGCCAGTTCTCGGAGATATCGGTTAAGATATAGTCTGAGTGATTCCCCGTCGTTTTATGGCCCTCGAATTGAGTTGAGGACATTTCCTGCCGCTTAATTGACTCGTTCTGCGGATGAGATGTGAATGCGGTGATGCCCCGGGAAAATCATAAAGATTCAGATTAGAATTTTAGTTAAACGGGAAATGTGCAGATTAAAATGCTATTAAAATCGTAAACATCTGCCGCTAAGCTGTACATAAAACTTACATAGTTTTGGTTGTATTTATGCAATTGGAGATACAAAAATAAATTTGAGGTATTATTACTTAAAGAGACTTAAATAATTGTTTGTTGTAAGAAGGGAATTTTTAAGCTTTGGGGAATACTAAAAGTATTATCGAAATTTTTCAGCGTCTTGACTTTTCCTTGTCCGTTTGTCCGTTTGTCCGTCTGTCCGCTTGTCCGTTAGTTCGTATAAACACTTAGATCTCAAAGACTGTAAAAGATAGAGCTACCAAACTTGGTGAAAACATTTTCCTACACTTTTATTACATTTGGATGTTAAAAATTTAAGTTACTAGACAATAAATATGAAACCGTCTACTTTTCTCCCTCGCACCTTCCTTAAACGGCGTGTCGGGGGTTCGAGTCCTGGCTGTGGCGCCTGTAGCTTTCCTACTTTTTATTTTTTTATAGATTGTTTGCTTGGAAAAATAAAATAAAACAATATAAATAAATTAATTTCAACCCACTTTTCCCTCACATCCATTCGGTAGAGCATTTATTTTATCAGATCAACACTGATATCAATCCAAGAACATTTCACTCAAATTTTCCACTTCATTTGACAAATACTCCAGCGTCGCCGTCGCCTTTGGGAATAAAAAAACAAATGGGGGAGATGCCATAAATATAAAAAATTTATAACGAATAAAACACGACATTCCTTTAAGAGCGGGCCCTCGAAAGAGGAAAACTGAAATCAAACTCGTACTCGAACTCGAACCAAATCGAAACCAAAGAGGAAAACTTTCAGCTTTCATGTTAATTTTTGTCGGGGGCTTACTACGCTTTTAGGGCAAAATATTCATTCAATTTGCGTTTTGTGGGGAGCTCTCTTTTACGATTACACGGCATTTGGAAATATTTGGAACTTTACGGGCCAGTTGCTTGGTACTTCTTTGCCTCCTTAGGCTGCAATGGTAACAATGGGTCTCTGAGACACACAACAAAAACACTCGAAGAAAAACTTCCCCCTGGCTCCACACGCAATTGACTATCAAAAATATTTTTTATGTTTCTCTCCTTTTTTTTTTGCTGGGGGCAAAGGCTAATGGCAACTTCAGGAGTGACATAAAATCCAATTTTATAATGCATATAAAGTTTTAATACACCAATCCCCACAGCCAGGCGGAGCTGAGGGCAAAGCCACCCCACGGAAATGTCAAGAGAAAAATTTCATGCATACACTTTGATAGAAATTTTAGTAGACCATCAAATTTAATGCGCCACCAACAGGGGCAGTAACAACAGCAACATCGGCACAACAACAACTTGTGCATAAAATTTTACTTCCCTCCAATATGGAGAGAAGGAAAGGGAACCCACCCCGTCACTGGCGGTAGCTAGCGCCAGGAGGAGTTATATTCCTCGGACCAATTAATATCGGGGGGTACAAGCTCTCCTTAACCCGTTGCTGCCGGAAATTAGCTGGGGAGGAACTCTATTTGGAGAGAGCGGGGCCCAAACAAAAACAAAGGCGCACGGAAACAGGATATCTTCACTTTAAATGGATCCCAAAACGGGCAGGACGGCAGGCCCATTCCCATACCCATTAGATGCTACACCTTCCACCCTCGACGGCCATAACACTAAACATAACAGCTCGCCAGAAAAAAAACATCTGTTTCTCGCAGAGAGTGAGAGAGAGTGTGGGAACACAACTTCCTGATGCCATAACATTTGTGAAGTCTATTAGCAAAAACGAAAGTCAAACAAACTTCACATCTAATCACATGGACAGCGCCATGGGCCAAGGGAATGAGTGTAGAGCACAGTGGTATTTAAACGAGGGAAAAGTGGAGAACATTTGGTAGGGAAGTTTAGGAAATTATTTAGCTCAAAGTTTGCTTTGATGTTTCGAAAGTTGCAGGCTTCTTCATCAGCTGCAAATATTTTTTTAAAATTATTAAGAAATGCTTCTTAAAAAAGCTTCTTTAACTGTCAACTTTTTGGCACTCCTTCTATGTGCTTTAGGCCGCTTTTAAGCATTGCTTTTTCGAAAATTGCCAGGAATATTCATCAGTAACTTAATTTAAATAAAACTTTAAAAGACGTCTTGTAAAAAAAGCCGCTTTAACATTTCCGTCTTTCTGAACGCGATAATTCGCTTTTTAATGATATTTTTGATATTTTTATTCATCTTTCTCGCTACTCACATTTTAATAAAATATTAACAAATATCCTTGAATAAAAACCCCTTAACACTGCACTTTTTCCACTCTCTCATAATTTTAGAACACTTTTCAAAGCCTGCAGCTCCACTGTCGCCCGGCCCCAGCTTTTATCCTTGGACAGGATATGAGCGTTAGCATTAACATTAGCATTGACACTAATGTGTGGATGTGATGTGTTTAGTGTTCAGTGTTCAGAGCCCAGTTTTGAGTGTATGAGTGTGTAGAGTGTGTGTGCCGCACACACAGGCGACTTTAATGTCGCGTCAGCAGGGCCAAACTCAACCCCTGAGCCGCAGAAGGGTTATTAATAAATTAATTTTTATGGCTTCTCTGAGGGTTGTCCAGGGTTGGGGTCTAAAATCTAAAATAGACGCCCAAGTGCCATGAAATTCAATATATTTCAAATGGCTGACGCCCGGGGCCTGGTGGCTGGCTGCTCACTTCCCTTTTCCCTTTTTGAATGAAAACACATTGCGTATACGTAATATTCTGGGAAATTTTAATAAACATTTACTGCCCCAAGAGCTAATTTTGCGGGAGCCATTGCTTCGCTATTTATAGGATCTCTCGTCATAAACTCGAAGCATAAGGATTATTTTTAAGCAAAGTCATCAAAATTGTAGGAAGTTTGCTCGCTGAGAGAAAGGGAATTACAATTTAAGGAGCATTGAAAGGGAATAAATTGAATTGGAGTTCATGACTAAGCTTGATATTACTTTAGGCTTAATATAAACACAAACTGATTTCCATCAATCAATGCCGAAAGGGTGAATCAATAATATCTCAAGAATATATACGAAATTTGGCTATGCATTTTTTCAGAAGGAATATAAAAATCTGAGCTTGCTCAGGAAACGCGAATTGCCAATAAAAATGGCCAAAATCTTAACCTTCCGCTGCCTCTTGGCCAGTTTTCCTTTTCTAATTACTGAAAAATAGACAGTGGCCAATTAAATAGGCAGGGAATCGGGGGAATGGGAAGGAAAAATAGGCCATTGAACCTGTTGGACAATAAACGCATTAAGCGTACACGTGTACGGAGTTGGGCTTAATTAAAATTCGACAATGATAAACACAGAAGATACATTAATAAGGCAAGGCGGGCGATAAAAATAGTGAATAGAGACCGAGAGAGGGTACGAAAGCGGCTCTTAAACGTTTTGTTGGCCTTTTTGCTGTTGCTTTTGTCAAGTCGCAAAGTGTTTGGCTTCAACACTTGACTTGCCTTCGGCCAGGCCCACTTTAAGGCCAGCAGCTAGAGAGCTCTAGCTCCATTCCATACCATTCCATACCTCTCCTCCATTCAGTTTCGGTCATTTGAAGTTTATTACCCGCGCACGTGTGAACCAAAAATACCGAAACGTACGAAAATGTTTTTGTCTTGAACGTTGTCGCTGTCGCTGGCTCTTTACAATGAAACCAGAAACCAGAAACCGGAAATTTGCCCAACAGCTCGTACACTCTGGTTGGCATCTTGGTATCTTGGGGGCACAAGTCGGGTAACACCGGGGTAAGTCGAGTAAGAGTGGTGTACGTTGGCCAGGCCAGACCGGCAGACCAGACCAGCAGACCCCACACGGACAAGAGATGCGATGCCGATGCCGATGCCGGTACCGATGCCTCGATGCCTCGAGATGTGTGTGCGGCTATGAAGACGTCTAAATGTGAAATTAAATATGCCACTTTGAATGAAATTAGACGAGCGCTTGTGTCTGACACGGTTTCCATTTGATTTGATGGCTGTCTGTGGTCGTGTTGGCAAATCGCAATCGGGATGAAAGGTGTCGAAATCCATGGAAGAGTTCGTTCACTGGGATCGGGTGTAAAACTCTTTGATATTTGAGTAAGGAAAACCTGTGGCAACTCACCTGCTAAATCTCAAGGGAGCCTTGTAATTAACTTGCTTTCCTAACAAGGAATTTAAGGTGAAACTCATTTTTATGTAAGATATTTTGATTAAATATATTGTTTAATATATATTTTTGGGAATTTAGATATGGAATATCGAATATCTTATCTCTTATGTAAGAAAACCCGATATTTCTTTAATATTTAAGGAAATAAACCTTGAAAAGGCCTTTCTTTATAATAGCTTACTTTATCTTTGCCAAGGAAAGTGTGAAAATAATTTTAGAACAGAAATTCATATTATTTTTACCATAAATAGTGAAAATATTAAGGGTTGTCCCATAGAAATAAATTTAGTTTATAAGACTATCAATAAATATTATACCCCAGCCATTAATCTAAGTCACATAAATTCAGCAATAAATCAGCATTTCGTTTATTTGTAAAATTGCTAGAAATCAATAATAAATAATAAATAAATAACCATTACAGAGAGACCAAGACCGAGTTCAGTTTGAATGGAACTTTCTCAGCATTGAGCTTCAGTTGCCTCAAAAAATAAAAGATACAGATTCAATTCAAAAACAAAACCCACTTGCGGACGCGAAACTTCTCGAGCTTCGAGCTCTCTTGAAAACGAAAAGAAAAGCAACCGAAAAAATGTATTTTATTTTATGGTATTGACATTTTTTCGCCTTGGCCCAAGAGCCCCGAGTCCGAGTCCGGCCACGGTCCCTCCCCAGCTCATTCATGAAGTTTGTTTGTGTTTCGGTTTCTGTAGATTTCGAGTTGGAGATAATTTGGCGAAAAAGACGAGGCAAACACGCGTGCGGGCTTTTCATTCAAGACACGTACTCGAAGAGAGAGAGACCCCACAAAATCGGAGGGAGCACTTGGCGCTTTTACATTATCAAGTATCCGACTGTTACCTGCCCGCCCCGGGGGCAATCGCATTCGAATCGAATTGGATCGACGAATCGAACCGAATTGAAAACGAATCGAGAGGCGAACAAAAAAATACAGATACGGCTTGGTTCATTCATGAAATGCTTTCGGTAAACAAAAACCACAAGCGGGTGCTTTGAGTGGTCCCCCAAAAAAAAATATTATTTGACTTTTGCGCAAGCGCAACCTCTCTCTCTCCCTCTGGTTTTTTGTGTATTATTATTATTATTATGAATTTTTTCTGATTAGTCATCCGAGAGCAGTCCTCGAACTCTTGGCTAAATATTTTTATGTATTTATCTCACGTCGTTTTTATCGCTGCACACCCCCGGCTTCTGCTCTTTGCGAATTTTGCGGCGCATACAAAGCGGGGAAATTCAGTTTTTGGCAATGACCAAAAACCAAAACAACAACAGACCCAAAAAACACAAAAAAAATACAAGAGAAGAGTAAACAACAACAGCCGCAACTGGTTTGCTTGATTAAAAGGTGAATGAATTGCCGATTCGCACAAAAAGCGCATTCAAAAAAAGAAGTGAAATAAAGGCAGGCAAAATAAGCAAATTTCACGCACAGCAATCGTTTTTGAAATGGTTTTGAATTAATCCTAAAGCTTAGATACCCTATGAATAATAATTTTAATAAAAATGTTAATAACAAATCAAAAAATAATGTCAAAAGCTTGAGTACATTCTTTTAAGACTTGAGTTAGAGGCCGAATGCTTATAGTATTAAATATTTAATGCTAAAATGTATAGATTTAGCTTTAAATTTATAATTTCCGTGTGCCGACAGATGCTGTTTCAGATATTTTATTCTCAAGAATATTTTCTATTCGTTGAAATCGTATTCCTCTCAATTCCAATCCCTTCCTTATTCCCGTTGTTGCTTCGATCGTTTCGTTATGATTTTTGCGTTTTGTCTCGACTAAATGTCAATGGTTGCATCCATCAGAAATGGACAGCCGGTCACTTACATATAATCGATGCCCGATGCCGTTCTGACGTCAATGCCATGGCTATTGTTTCCAAATACATTTCAATTTGTTTAAATGCTCGTTTTAAAGTCGCCTTCAAAATATACAAGTATATACTGGCATAAACGGCCCACTAATGAGCAGAGCAAATAAGTAAGTAATCCGACTGTCTGTTGAACCCGGGCTCAAATGGAAATTTACTGAAAACCACTTGGCACATTGCGAGCAAATGCCGTTTCTTTTTTTTACTTTTGTTGAATTGATATGGCTAATGTCACTTTGGTAATTTTTTTTTCGGTAGTTTTCCCCTGGGTGTGTGTGGCTGCATTTTGTGGAAAAGTTTACAAAAGTTTCCGTTCCCCTTTTACAACAAGCGGCTTGTAAACAATTCAACAAGTCGACGGGTTCTCCGAGAGGTCACTGCGATGATAGGGGAGAAACACGAGACTTGGGAGGAGCGTCGGCTCGTCTGCTGCTGATTATCGACTCAATTGTGCGTTGTGCGTTATGCGTATTATGCCCCGCCTTGCTTTGCATAAAAAGGCAGTGGAAAAATCGGGGGCCCAGCCCTGCAGCGGCTCTGGAAAAGAACCAGAGATTTTCCGATTAGTTACGAGAGAGAGAAAGATCAATGTGCGGAGTGTGCAACATCGCTGTTTATGAGTCGGGGGAAGTGATAACATTGACGTATCCAAAGGTCAGCGATGATTAAGTTTTATTTATGAATTTATCTGATGATTAATGGCGAGTATAATGAATACATAAGCTGTCTAAAGGTTAAGACATCGCTGATAAGTACAAGATCAGATATAATTTATGAGGTAACTAAAGTAAAGTGCACAAGATTAATGCATAAATGTGTGAAATCATCACTAAAAAGTAATATTATTTATGTTAATGTATCTATTAAGTCAGTGTTTGTACTGTAACATCCGTAAATGGACTCCAGATAATGACTTTTGTAATATTTACTCTTTGGTTTAATACCATTAAACGGTTTGATTTTTCTGGGAAGACTTAAGAACAATCGAGCAACCCAATATGGCAATCTCTGATGCCTGATCTCTGCTGATCTCTTTGAAGGCCACCCACAGATGAAGCTGATCGCTAATTGCCGAACCATTTACATCTATTCCCACGTTTCCTCATTGCTGGAACAGCCTTGGCTGCTGTCCAAATTTGGCTGGGTGGCGGTCACCACGATCCACTATCCAATATCCACGATGCATTCCCCGTTCCATTCAATGTCAGTTGCATTTTGCAGAGTTTACGCACGCGCACTGTCAACCCAAATACCAGCAGGCAATTTCCTCTAGCCGTAAGTAACCCTCCCCCCCTGAAATGCATTTCCAGGAAAACTTGGAAACTCCTCCTCCGCTCTGCTCGCCCCACACATGTGATGTGATAATTCATGGAATTCTTTGGCGTTGCGAAATATGAAGGAATGCAGTCGTAGTTGTTGTCGCTGGAGACGAGCCCAAGTCTGATTTCCAGTCTGGAGAATGCTTTTGCACTGTGTAATCGAACTGAAAAAAATGGGGAGAGGTTCCGGGGGTAAGACATGGGTGTAGCTTTAAGAGGGGGAGGACTATTGCAGTTGGAAAATTAGTTTTAGTTTTCTTGCCTATTTTCAGCTAGGTTGTACACGGAAAACAATAGCAGATTAAGCTTAAGTTGATAATCGATAATTTGAACTCAGAAATCGATAAGAAATAGCTGAAGCAAGTCGATAAATAGTAGATGTTGGCAACCTATAACTGTACTCCGTACAAAAACCTTTGAGTTGGGATGTATTTCTTTAGTATTTCCTAATTCTTCATAGGTTAACTAAAATGTACTGTTAACATTGAAATATAATAATAATAATAATCTTATATCGAGAAAATCGAAAATATCGTAAAGTTTGATATATAAGTTTGACATATCGTAATTTGAAATATCGAAAAATATCGCAACGTTAAAACATCGATTTATTTATCGATATAGTTTCGATATATTGATATATTCTGCCATTCCTATTCTTTACACATCATGCTCTCCATGTTAAAATCCCGATCTCAGAGATTTAATGCTAAGACGAGACTCTTAACCCTGGAGTATTGGGTTTAAGCCCCCATATACTGCTTTCTTTCTCTCTAAAGAACTTTCTTCTTCTCTTTTTTACCTTATTTTACTCGTTGGATTCTCTCGCACTCTCTGTTTAGCTTTTAAAACCCCCTTTTTCGATTTTTGTTGTGTGTGCCAAAAATTGTTGTCATTCTCCGGCTCTCTGCACTTGCCCCTTTGGATTGTTGTTCTTGTTTATGGCCTGCTGCATCATCCAGTGCCTCACAGGAGGAGGAGGAGGACGACGACGCTGTAAGCGGGTCGAGAGCGGGTCGGGACCTGGCTTGTTTTTACGAGTGTTGCGTTTTTAGTGCTTT
Organism: Drosophila asahinai; assembly: GCA_008042795.1. Classification (NCBI taxonomy): domain Eukaryota; kingdom Metazoa; phylum Arthropoda; class Insecta; order Diptera; family Drosophilidae; genus Drosophila; species Drosophila asahinai. The sequence goes on from VNJZ01012019.1 coordinate 137,667, forward strand.
TTAATGACTTCTTGCGTGCCACATGCAGCCCAGTCCCAGGGCCAGAGAATCGAGAATGGAGAATCGTCGGCGAATGCAAAGTGGAAATGGAAATGGGTTCAGAATAAAAAAGGGGGAAGAAAGGGAGATCCTCCGCACTTAATGCCGCATGTGGCATGGCATGGCCCGCATTTCGTTGGAATTCTCGAGGTGTCGTGGACATTTTTGGTTAAATTAAATAATAAAACGAATCGGGGGGAGGGGTCGGGGTAAATGGGGTTGGTCAAAATTAAAACATGAAAATAAATTAACCCAAAAAAAAAAAAGAGAAGAGCCACGACCAAGAAATGGAATCAACAATAAACGAAGGCAAACGGTTTGTTGTTCGGTTCCCCTAATGACGTTGTTCTACAAATTTCCACCATTTTCTGTTTGTTTTTCGACTTTTTCGCCTTTTTCGGGAGGTAAAATGGCGTGACTGAATGGGTAAATGCATTTTTTGGCATTCTTGTAGCAGGAATGCTGCTTAAAAAATAAAGAATAAGCGAAAATAAATGCTTGGGGCAAAAGTTTACTTACTTTACGGAATGCAAAAGCCAAATCACGCGAATTTAATTGTATTTAAATTAATTTCAATTTACATTTTACAGTTTTCTTTATATTCAAAATTTCTAAGAGCTTTAAGACTGCTATAAAATATTATATTTCCAGTAAAAACAGTTAAAAAAAGGAACTTGATCTGCCTGTAACCTGTAAGAATGTTGTCACCAAATTTGGTAGAACTAGCTCTCTTAGTTCCTTAGATTTATTTATTTATTTCCTTGCTGAAAAGTCTTCAAATTTCCCAGCTAATCACTCGCTGAGCAGCTCAAATTTAAAACATAAAACAAATGCAATATGCAAAATGCAAGCAAATACACTTTGGCTCAAAGTAATCAACTTAATTCGCTTCCCTTCCTCCCCCACTGTGGTTGCCACAAACTATTTTTGCATTGTTACAAATAGTTTCTGGCTTGTTTCGCCTGTCAAACTTGGAGCTGTGTCACGTCCTTTTCTTTTTATTAATTTTTTCTGTTGCCAAAGGACAAAGTTGCAACGAGTTCGGGGATGTCTTCATTTCGATTCCCGTCGAAATCAAGCTGCTCTGCTGCTGGATTGCAGCCTGCAACCTGCAACCTGCGTTGGCATGTGGCAAGCCAACTTGTGTCAAAAACCTGGCAAGTGCCACTTTGTGGCAGTTGCGGCAATGGCCCTTGTCCACCGCGCCGCCACATCCAGCAACAGTTATGTCGGTTGCCCCTCCTGCAATCCCTCTTTTCGGGGGCCACCCACATATGAGCCACGGCGTCCCTGTCCCTGTCTGTCGGGCATTTTGATTGAAATGTGTTTGTTTGGCTGCGGCGGCTTTTGCGCACCTCTCGCTTGGTGCTTCCTCTTCAGATACCACCTCGAACTCTCGTCCTCTCAACAGCCAACGCCTCTGGATCAGGCCAGAAACAATAAATGCGAGAAAACAAGAATTTTGCACCGAAACCGAACTCTGAAGCGGACCAAACGAGAGGAAATTCGTCCCTGAAGCTACGCTGCACGAAGAGAAAAATTTCTCTATATTGCTACAATATAAATTTTATATTTTATAGAGTTTAAAATATTAAAACAAATTACAAATGTTTTTAAAATAAGATATACTGAAGCATACTTTATTTATGTTCAACATTTAATGCTAATTTTTATGAGACATTTATTACTAATTGCATACTCTTTAAACTGATTTATTATACGCCTCGGCAGACCTATAAACATTTTATGTTCAACTATAACTGAACAAACAATAATTATAATTAGAGGCGGCAATTAAAGATCTTATGAACAATGTTATATCAGAAATAAAGCTTTGCCTTTTCGCTTTGTACCATAATTACAGGTGCAGCTACCGAATTACATAAAAATACCAATATTAAAATGCCATAAAGTGATTTTATTGAATATTTGTAATTAAAAAAAGGGAGTCTTGGCTTTTAAGAGTTGATTTTGTTTTAAGTTGTAGCCTCAAGAAGGCATGTTTATGTTATGTAATAATATCGTAGCTATATTTTCATATAGAAATGTAGAATACAATATTTTGTCAAGTGTAGCAGCATACACCATTCCACGCTCGGTTCAGTTGCGTTTCTCTTCCGCAGTTGAGCACAATATGGCCGTGGAGGAGAATCGGATGGACATGGACATGGACATGGAATGCTCCTGGTCTGATGTTGTTGCCACCGATGTTGTGAGGCATTTCAGTGGCACACCCGCACACCCGTAAACATCCGTACACACCCGTACACACGCAAATGCAGCAGCAACAACAACTTAAACTGTTGCAACATTTGCGGTGACTTTAGTGTCTGTCAGATGGAACAAAAACAAAAGGGGGAAGAAGGAGGATGAAGGTGGCCAGAGTGACGAGAATAATGTTTATACAAGGATGAAAACATGTAGAGATTAAAGCGGAGGATAGGAGACATAAATGGGAAAATTTATTAATTCCTTTTAATATATATTTATACGGTTTTAAAAAGGTTTCTTTCTTACTTGTTTAATAGAATTGACATTTACCAAAAGGTATAATATGTAGTACTTGATACTACTTATACTCATTTAATATGAAATATACTTGGAATCAAATTCTTAATCATTATCCCATGGCTATTTATTGTATATATTATTAATTAATTAATTAATTAACTAATTTCCCGGCATAACGAATATAATATAGCCTATTATATGGCTTAATCTGTAGGGTTTCACCAAACAGCAGCGACAGCTCCTAACTCTGTTTGGTATTACTCCCCCAAAGCACCTCCCTTAATCTCTCTCCAGAGAAGTTGAAGTACAATTTGCTTTGCTTTCCTTTTAATTTATTTTATTGCATTCGGGTCCCAGCAGTTTGTTCAGAAGAAATGCAGCAGAAATGCAGTTTCTTGCTCTTGCTCTCGGTACTTTCTTTGGCCCCAAAAACCCGAAACTGCTGCAGGGACGCAAAACTGAACCCAAACTTCAACTTAAACCCAAAGCCCAAACCGAATCCCAACCGAACCGAAAGTGTCGCCCGCTGGAATGGAAACAAATTTAATTTAAGTGTCAGTGACGCTTTTCGCGTTTTGCGCGGGGAGAAACCGCGGTAGAAGAAAGAGAGAACTTGCCCCCGGAAGAAGTTTATTTTCTTGCATCGCCTGGTGCATTATTTTCGCCATTTTTTTGCGCATTTTTCTCCCGTTTCTTGTTGTTTTTTATTTATTTTTTTTTGCTTTTTTTTTTTGGCAGTCGCCAGAGTCAGCTGTCGTTTGCTGTGTGTTCGGTTATCATCATCGTTTTGTGGCAAAAACGACACGCAACACCATTATTTGCCACACACTGACAGTTGGCGCTTCCTGTCCCGCTCAAGGACCTGCGATTGTTTCCTAGGGCTGTCCACACGGTCCGCTATTTGTCCGCCCCGTTGTCCTTCGAGTGCTGCTTGAAACAACTTGAACTGAACTGCTGGAAAACTGCTGCAAAACCGAGCACTTGCAATCCGAACTCAAACTCAAACCAAACCAATGCCCTTTCGTTTTTAACCAGGTTTGGCTGGCTGACAAAACTTTTCGCCATCGGCGGGATGCATACGTGTGCAAAGACTTTTTTAAGCGCCACAAGGACACTTAAAAAACAGACTTTTGCCCCCACCCCATGGCCACTGTCCCTGACATTAAAACCGCGTTACGTGTGTCCTCACGACTTTAATTGGACCCTAAACAAGGGTTAAACGGCGGCTGCTGCTGCTGCCTCTGCTGCTTTTCCCCCAAAAAATAATAATGAAAGCAAGGAAGAGATAGCTGATAAGCAACACGCATGTGGCACATTGCAAATTATTGGGGAACCACCGCCAGCTGGGGGAATTTTACATTGGATCGGATGAGAGACGCTTGTGACATGAATGTAAATATTTGAGTCATGATATGGCCGGGGGTTTTCTTTTAAGTGATCACGTAATTGCACTCTAGTTTAGTTTATTCAATGCGAAAATACTACATAAGCTGTACTTGATTACGAAACAATTTTACATTTAAAATTGATAGCCCTGTCCGTCGGACAGCTTGTCCGTCTATACGGACAAACAACGATATCTCAGAGACTATTAGAGTTAGAGCTGTCAAATTTGGTGACAATATTCTTAGAGGTTAAACGTAGCTTTAGTCTGTTCTAAAATTTAGCCACGCCTTCTTCCGCCCTCAAATATAATTAAAAAACGTTTTTTTAGGGTCCTGTATTTCTGTAAGAGAAGTAGAAGGTGAAGAGACGTTTTCATGATAGACATAAGATTTATTAGTGGCGTTTCTTTAACCGAGAATCATGCGATCGAGTTCCACTAAGATGACTGTAGTTTTCTTACTTGTAAAATATTTTATTTTTAATTTTCCTTCCAATAGAATAGAGTAGAACATTGAACTCTTGATTCAAAAGTCTAAAGGCCTTCCCCCTTTGATTTATTACCTCATTTTGGACTGCTGAAGTTACTCTCGTTCTCGTGCCCCCTTAATGATCTTGTGCTAAGTGATCGAGTAAAACATTTCCTGATTGTTTAACGCGTATCCAAATTGGAGTTGGCAATTAGCAGCTGTTTCGAGCAAGGGTAAACACACAACAACCATCACAGCACTCTAATGATCGCCCCTGAGACATAGACTGATGACGATGATGACATCATGGAGTGCAGGTCGTCCCCAGCTGATCTCAGCCTGAACGCATAAACAAGGTGACGTATACGCCGTGTGGTCGCCGCAGCCACAATGACGTCAGTTTGTGTGCATTCACCGCATGTGTCATCGATTGCTGCAGATTGCAACACACACAGATCCCATCATGGTGATGGCTATGGCGATGGCGATGGCGATGGTGGTGACTAATGCCAGCCGCCGTCGCCGCCGCCAATGTGGGTCAGGCATGAATTTGCATTTGGCCAAAATCTATTTTGGGGCCGACAGCGACGATGGCAGCTAATGCACAAAAATATAACCAAATATTTCGGTCATAAAATCAGCGACAACATTGCGAATTAATCATACGGTTCGAGAGTTGAGTGCGGTGCCAGGCGGAAAGTCAAGTAGGGAATAGGGGATTATAGGCAAGGAGATGCCCTGGAAATTAAATATAATTAAGTATTTAATATGAAAAGTATTAAATTCAAAGTAAGCTTTGTATTTTTTTTTTAAGAAACAACGTAAAGAAAAACGTAAACGTAAAAAAATTGCACTCTCCTAGCTTTGATAGTTAAAGCTCTTCCTTAATAAACCCTTAATTAAAATAGTTAATTAAATTTTCCATCCTATATTACCTTTTAAAGTCCTCCTCTCAATATTCTCTTCAATAAAAATATTCCCAGAGTATCTGGGTAAACATAAAACTCTTCTCCTAAGCTTTTTTCTTTGCCAAACTTTGGTTCAATTAGATTCCCAGTACCCTCCGCAGCTAACTCGTGGCATAATAAACCACACAAAAGTAGGAGCCGGGGAACCTGAAAAGCGGAGACTCAGAGCACGGACTAGCTAGCAGAAATCAATTGACATGATTTCCACGTGAATTGCCATAACAACAACAATGCTAACCCATATACGGAACAGAGGGATACGATCCGGTTCGTGGTACGAATGTTGGCCACCCAAATACGCAAATGTATCTCTCCTCGGGAGGATCGATCAAACGTTGGTTGTCCCGGGCAACCCCATTGCTTCGATTGGAGGCCGGAACCTAACCTAAGGCAAGTCGAAAGGCAAAGCGTTGGCCAGAAATCAGTTGGTTAGCAGCGAGCCAAGGAGCTGGAAGGCAATCCGGATATATCTATAACTTAATCTCTATAAACCAGGACTAGCTTGAGGACTCAGGATCATCCAACCAACATGTGCGACTGCGGCTGCTACTCCTACTGTCTGCACGACAGCTCCTGCTATAGCCACTACCACTCGCACTCGCATTCGCATTCCCATCACTGCTGCGCCGGATACAAGTATCTCAAGTGCCTGTGTCGCTACTATCGCCACGGGCACTGCACCTGCTCCTGCTGGAGGCGGAAATGCTACCTGCTCTAAGGAGGATGCCCACGAAGGAGGAGTCGGAGTCAGAGTCGGAATCTGAGGGAGAATGAAGTTGCACACACACAAATCACAACTCAAACAACGCAAATCACCAAAGAAATCACACGATAAAGTCCTTTAAGCAGTTGCATAACACTTGGCTGCATCCAAAATCGAGCTGCAAGGAGAGAGTGAAGAGTGCTAAATGGGAAATGGGTAAAGGAGCAAGAGGCGGCGGAGGAGCAGGAGAGGAGAAGGCCAAACAACTAGCGTGCATACGGGTCGTATGTGCAACGTTTTCAGTTGTCGTGTGAGTGTGCAGAGAGGGTGTGCGTGTGTGTGCTGTGTGTGTGTGCTGCAAGTGTGCTGCGAGTGTGCCTGACTGCGAGTGAAAATGAAATGGTTCAAGGATGCGGCCAACACTGTTATCGACTGCGTTTTTTGCATTTTGCAGTTGCAAAATTTCCTCCCTTCCCCCATTCACACACGATAAAGTCCCAGCAACTCGAATTAGTGCGTAAGTTTTACTTCACACACACACCACACACTCGATTAACACACTCCCACACACACATCGTTATCGAACCTATAATACATCAATGTTTAGTGCGTAGTTCAATAGAGATTTTTCGCCATATTTGTAACGTTACCAAATCCCAAAAAACAATCCAGAAATAAAGTTTTACTCCAACACCACTTACCTGAAGGGGGGGTTTATTTACAGGGAATATTTAAATATAAATATAGGTAATATTTAATTATAAATAGATACTTAACAAGAGTTTCTTCCTAATAAATATCCGAAAAGATATTAAGGCATTTCTCGCACCTTAAAGGTTTTTAACCTTATGCTTAAAGTAAGCACACTTACCTGATCTCTAATTATTATCCCACCAATCCTGGCATTTATCTGAATTATGGCCATTAGAGTCGCCCCACCTAATATCTTCCCTTAATATCTCCCCCTAATATCACTTCGCTGCCCCTTGCTATTCGTAATCATCTTTTTGCTGACTTTCGACTTCGATGAGCTTTTCCTCCCCGCTTTCTGTTGACATTGCCCAATTGGCCATATGCAAATACCAACAAAGACCCTCTAAGCCCAGCTGTTGGCGGTCAGAAAGGCGCGTGGAGTCAAAAATGGAAATGTTGTTGTCATTATGTGCATTGAATTACGTTTATTTGATGGCACCGTTCTGCTGCTGCTGCCGCTGCTGCCCCCGGGAAATCCTCCTCGCTCCCGAGTTCGTCCTCTGACAATGATTATCCGCCGTAACGACATCTCCGACCCCAAGTCCCCGCCATGGAATCTCCTCTCCCGTTGCTATTAAAGGTGTTCCGGCCGACAAACAAGGTGATTATGGCCAGGCGAGCTGCTCTCTGGACTCTGGACTCTCCTGCTAATGGACTCGCGCTCACTCGGTCAAGGCGATAGGGAGGGAATGGTGAGGAAAAGCGCGGGAAAAGTGAGGGAAATGGTTGGAAAATAGCAGGAAAAAATATGTGGATATACACAGGAAGAATATTATTGTGAAATTAGGGTTTATCTGATATTATTTTTTCTTAATAGAAAGCTATAATAAATTTAAAATTAAACTATATCTTCTATCTCGCTTCTGTTAATGCGGGGATCAGGGGTTCGAGCCCTGGCTAAGACGTTACAAAACTAAACATTATTTGGTTTTTTTATTTATTTTTAAAGTCGTAAAATTAGGGCACATTTTATATAATTTTGTCCTATAAAATGGCCGTCATTGTAGATATAATATGTAGCCTTATCTTCTCTCTTCCTTCTTTTAAATGGGGAGTCGTGGGTTCGAATCCTGTGTACGGAAAAATAAAACTAAAGCATTATCCTTTATTTTTCAAATCAATTAAAGTTATAATCTCAAAGATAAAGTCTCAGATTTTTAAGTTAAAATTACATGATAAAGTTTATACCTAAAAATCCAAACCCTTTATAATCCTTAACCATTTTTTCTCTGAGTGAACATCAAATAAGTGTCTCTGTATAAGTGTGTTTGTGTTTAAGCACAAAAGGCAAAAGAGGGGACAACGCGAGCATTTATTTAAATTTTGCACTGCAGGTTCACAAGGACGTGACTGCGAGTGTCGAACAAATTCCTAGCCCCCCTCTGTCCTGTCCAACCCTCCTCTCTCCTCCCTTCTCTTGGGCTTTTTCTGGTGCTGAAAATTTTCCGACTTCCTCATGAATATCAAATGATGACGCAGCATTAACGCAACTGGGATGGGGGAGCCCCGAGTTTGGGGGTGGTGAGTATCAGCTTTGATATTGGTTTTTGATTATCCTGCAATGCAAGGCCGGTGTCCTGGGTGGTGGTGGCATTCCTGTTAACATTTTAATTAACATTTTGTTGGCAGATCGTAAAAATTTGTTGGACATTTCATGGACAGGTTTCGGTCCCCCCCAAAAGGAAAATTGGGAGCTAAATGGTATTTTATTTAACATTTTTGGAGTACAAATTTATTCAATTAAATGTTATTAATTTTAAAAATAATATTTCTTGAGCAGAACTAATCTATAAACAGACTATAAAGAAACCAAGATAGAAGTCTTTAATGAAATTTTTCTCTGTTAATAACAAGTTAAAGAACCTTGGCAAAAATAGGCTTATAATGACAATGGCCTGGGAATAAATCCAAGAAAATCGAAATGCATCGTCATATCTAAAAAAGCAATTGATACTAAAATTCTTCAAAAAATATGCATAAACAATACTCCAATCAGTTATGAAGACCATGTAGTTAACCTGGGCATAACTTTTAGTAATACGTTAACATGGAGCAAGCATATCAATAAAACTACTGGTCGCACATATGGTCAGTTGCGCCAGCTTGCAGCCTCTAAATCTTTTTTACCAGAAGAAATAAGGTTATTGATTTCCAAAGTCATTCTAATTCCCACGCTCTGTTATGGAATCGAAGTTTTCGGCCATTGCGATGCGCGGGACTTGCAAACATTAGTGGTCGCTTTTCACTCAATTGTACGTTATGTGTTTAATTTAAGACGCTATGACCATGTATCACACCTGTAGGAGGCACGTTACTGTTCTCTTCAGTGGTCGCAAACGAAGTGTTCTTTATTTCATCATTCCATTCCATGCTTAACCTATTACATGTCTGTATTGGTGCGTCAGTTGCTGATCGTGCGAAAGGGACATACAGAGTAGTGTTCCTTAGCACGATCTT